>JAODPA010059891.1:0-72256 GCA_025585075.1 Nepenthes mirabilis
TTAAAAGTAACTTCATTATATGGTATAATTGTGATAACAGATGGAGGGAAACATGAGGCTCTGAGTCAACTCGAACACCTCGGGCAACTCAACCCCATGCATCATGTTATTCTTGCCTTATATTACAAGGGCATGACTATGTATATGCATGGAATATACCATATTTATGAAAAGAAAAAACTATATATTAACCCACACAAATTCGCAATCATAAGTTTTAGTTCTTCTTCTCTTCGTCCTTTGGAGGGCCATGATGTCCATAGCCACCATGTCCATAGCCGCCATGCCCATAGCCACCGTGTCCATAGCCGCCATGCCCATAGCCACCGTGTCCATAGCCGTGTCCATAGCCTCCGTAGCCGTCTGTCTCAGCAAGCTTTTTTTCTGGTGGGTAGTGGCCATGATATCCACCATGGTAGCCACCATGGTAGCCGCCGTGTCCATAGCCGCCGTGTCCATAGCCGCCGTGTCCATAGCCGCCATTATGACCATTAAACATAAAAAAAATTTTAGGCCATGACATGAGTTAATATAACTTTTGAGCTTATGATCTTATAATCTGTCACAATTCAAAATATTTAATTATATTATATATGATCCAATACTATTTATTATAAATTTTGCCTAACACGATTTATAACGGACTGAGTTGTATTCTATTGTATTACAAATGTTATGACTAATCTAACAACTCTGATTAAAAAAAATGAGCAAGCCAACACTTCTATCAAACATCAAAAAAAAGGAAAAAGAAATTCCTGGTAGTCCAGGCCGAGGGTTTTATACATGCTGCCCTGCTTTTGCTTGCAGTGTTTTTGCCCAGGCGCGGAAGCAAGCCCTTCAGCCGTACCGATGGCGAACGCCGCGGTTGAGAAGACGGAGGAGGAGCTCCGGAAAGAGATTGAAGAGCTCCACCGGCAACAGCGGGAGGTGACTGCCTCGCTTTCTATGTCTCTTTTCTCTGTCTACATATTTCTCTCTTATTTCGCCTTTTTAATGCTTCATCGTGATATGATTTTCGAGATTTATAGATTACAGAGCGTATAAGAGATCCAAGGGGACTTCGCCGCGGAGGATTATCCGGTAATGGTCCTCGGAATTTTGGCCCTAATGCGACTCGTCAACGTGGTTTCGTTAGGCCTGTAATATGTTCTCTCCTCTGTTTTTGGCCCAATTATGTTGCTTTTTTTTTAAAAAAAAAAATCAGAAACTGAGATTTATTCTTAAATTCTGTGTGAGTTAATTCAGGCTGATAGAAATGACTCCAAGGACGAGCCAGCTCCGAAGCGTAGACTATCTTCAGCGATTGTAAAGGTTTATACATTTATTTTGTTTTGTGAGCACTAGCTGCTGCAAATTGAGGTTAATTTGATGCATTAATCAATCTTTACTTACTTTTGAATATTGCAAGTAAATCTTCTGTCTTTCTGCAGTCCAGGGATTTAATATATTATCGGAGTTCAAGTATTGAAATTTGTTAGTTTGCCTCTGGCCTTTTTATGGGGTTTTGATCATAAAATTTCAAGCCATTATTTTTATTGCATCTTTCAACTTTTCGTTCTTGGATTCTCAACTTATGGGTGAAATGGAAATTTTGTGGAAGTACTTTGAAAATAGCTTTTTTCTTCTGACGATAATTTAATTAGATATATTCATAGTAATTCTGAGTTACAATTATTGTATATTTTTTTCATTAAGAACCTCAAGTCACAGTAAGCTATTTTTAGCTTCTTTAGAAACCAAAAGCTACTTAAGGGAAACTCCCTTGTTAGGCTGGGCTTCAGCGTTTAAAATAGCGAAACCATTCTATAAGTTAGAAGTTGGGCCAAGTGGGCACTTGATGGAGCAATTTAATTTTATTCATATGATTAATTAAAGGTAGAGGATGGGGAGGTGATTGCGGAAGCAGAGGTTGCGAAAGAAGTGAAGAAGGATGAGGATTTCACTGCTGGGGGTGCTGCTGTTGTGAATGAGAATGATAACAAATCTTCCAGTTTCAAGCTAAACAGTTGGCCTGCTGGGAGAGATGGTAAAAGATCGGCCAAGGTAGTGAAGCTAGAATTTCTTTTATGTGTTGTTTCAATTTTGTTGGTGTATAAATTGTTAAATTTATTGATATGAGTATTGCCATGTTTGTCAGGAATTTGATCATCAACCAACTGAGCCTGTTCCAAGGGTTTTGCCCAAGGATGAAGACCCCAGCTTGGTTAATAGGAATAGGAGGATGTTGGGTCAGCTTTTAGGGACATTAGAGGTATGTGAAAATATATTTGACAGTATACTTACTTGAGGTTTTAAAATGATTGGAGGATATATGCATGGGCTCTAGCTTCATTTACTTTGATTTTATTTGTAACTTCAGTGTAGCAGAAACCCTGAACTGCTCCCACATATTTCAATGTGCCATTGTAGTGTATGCCAATTGATTGGCATATTTCCTCCTCGAAGTATGTGAGAAACATGTTACCTTTCCAGATGATTTGGGTGAATCAGGCAGATGGCACTGTTACTTGATGATGAGGTTCCCTATGAAGGAATTCACATGCCTTTAAGCTGACAGTGGCCTGGGGTATCAGTAGGAAATTAGCAATTCAATATCCCTCCATTTGAAAGTGTTAAGCAACTGCCACTCTATTCCTTATTAGTGTTACTCTGAATCAGGACCCCCTGAAAGATAAGAATGTGCTCAGATAGAATTATTGAACTAACTTAATAATCACTTTAACAAAGTAGACTGTGATATAAATCTACTTTTTTACAGAATTATGTGTTTGACCGAGTGAGGAACTTCAATGGATCATTACTGGATCTAATCCTACATGAAAAGTAAGAAATTTTGCATCTTTTGACCAATTCACGATGAAAAATGGGATTGCTTCTTCGGTTAAACGGGTCAAAGATCATAGCTAAAAGGGGCTATTTTATAGCATGTGTTGCCAATATATAGGTTATAATGTTGAAATAATTAGCATAATTATATTAGCAATCATAGAATTTTTTTACTTGGACTCAGGTATTAGTTTTGGATACAAGTACATGTCCAGGTGTTGAATTGGGCTATTTCCCAGAATGTTTATTGATTTTTCTCTGATTTGAAGTGTTTGGTTGTCATACCTTTTTCTGGGAGTGGAGTGTTTGACACAGCTGCTCGAAAGTAAAGGGAAGAGTTGAGATTATTATATGAAAAACACAATGTCTAGCTGTATGAAGTAAATAGGATTCCTTCTTTGAATAGACCATTGAAATTTTCTGTCATCTAGTAAGTTGCAATCTTGATGCACCATTTCACATTATGGGACAATAGTGATTGGGAAGGCTTAACGTTCCAACCTAGTACATAAGAAAGATATAATATTAGTAACTTTATTGCAATTTTTTTTCAGTTGTCATATATATAGCATTTCGGTTGAGTTTTGGCATACTGATAAGGTTGGTTAATTGGTACTAAGAGGTTATGAGTTCAAACTACTGAAATAACTTTTGCGTAGTATAGAGGTAAGGTTGTATATATTTGATCTTTGTTTGATTGAATGATATAAAAGTCTTGTGCATTATGCCACCTTTTATGATGTAATTGAATAGGCTAGTGAATCTAGGAAAAAAAACCAAGAGCTACAGTCTTGTAATGTTAATATTCTTCTACAAAATCATATACCTGCTTGTTAATCTTATATTATTGCCAGTATTATAGAAGTTCTAAGAACTTACCAAAAGCTGCCCATCCCTATCGAATTATGCCCATGCTAACTGATGTTTTGGATTCTCATGCCTTTTCCCGCATGTGATCCACATTCCAGGTGAACCTGTGTCAAAATTCGTGGCCAAAACAGGGTGTCTTGGAAATACTCAACTAGGAAATGGAGGGAGAGACTTCAAATTTAGTTCCATTGATGAAATGAAATCTAATTATTCCATTTATAACCAGGGAAGTATCTTATATAGGTTGGGCTCTTATGAATCTTAAATAGAGTAAGATTTGATCAAACATTCGTAGTCAAATTACAAAAATTTAGTGATAAAGCACAATCCTATTAAAACTGGAATGTTAAATAAGACCCATAGTATGTTAAGATTAAGTGAAATTAATATATTAGACCTTCTTCAGAGCCTACACCAGGTGAAGCCTTGAGCACTGGACCTAACTGAACAAATATAGCAAGATGGTACAACCCCATTAGCTAATATAGTATAACGGCCACACTAACTTTTGGAATTTCTGCTCCTGCTTCCTATGAAGCACAGATACATTTTGATGCTGTGCATCCTGCGTTTTGGAAACATTTCTGGCCATGAAACAGAGAGGAAACATCCACAATCAGCTCGGAAACATCTCAAATCTTTTTTTCTTTTTGCTCGGGAAATGTGGATGATACATGATAAGGAAACAACATGAATAAGCTCAAAGAAAACATGAAAAAATTTTAAGTGTCGCATATTAACGGTAGTTTGTACCTGAATCACAAAGAATTCTCTATTTTTTCCTTCGCCAAGGAATCATTCTTTTATTTGCTAAAATCCTTGGACTAATAGGGAGATGATAATACTCGTGATAGAATCATGTGCAATACTTGTGCAACCCTAGCTGCAATATTCGCTGTAGTAGGAGTGAAATAAAAAAACCTTAGTTACAATACAAAGAGCAACAACAGCTGACCAGAAAAGGAAGTAAGAGAATAACCTTGAAGGGCTGCTTTTCAAACCCTAGGAGCAAAATATTGGTCTGCATGGAAAACATGCACGTGCTCACACACACAAAGTTGGGTGTTGGTCACACTCCTCTTAATCTTTTTTCAAGGTTTCATATTTGAATATTTGATAATTGTATATTGTTATTCTTTTTTAGTTCAGTGTTTTGCTGGCACTTACAGTTTCCCATATTTTGGGGAATGTCATTTCACCATTTCCATGTCATATTGTTTCCTGTTCCTTTTTCTTTGTTATGTAGCCTTCCAAGTAACTCTAGAAGATTTGATAAAATTCTTTTGGCCACAAGATATTTCTTTTCTAGCATGCTTTGTGAGCCTCATTCCATCAGATTTGTGTATTGTCTGTTGTTCGGCTTCTTAAGCTCCATGAGATAGGAGCTGGGTTATCTGAGCCATGGGGAAGCTTTCTGTGTTGCCTTCTTTCTGATGGTAATCTGATTTCTTCACCCACAATTCATCTTGTGGCTTGGTAGGATTTTCTGGTTTCTGTAGCCTGGGTGTTGCACTCGTCATGAAATTTATTTTGACAACCTTATAATATGTTATCTGCATCCCAACTTGATGATTGCATTTTTTATTTCTTTATTACCAAATAATTTTTCTCAAAAATAATAAATGTCTGGGATTATCCCTACAATTGCTTAAATTAACCGTGTAAAAGCTTACATATCTATTCTAATACATTATATGCCCCAACAAAATAATTATGCAGAGACTACTTGATTCTGCATAAAACCCATTTCTAAATGTGTCTTTGACAAACTAGGACTGGCTAGTTGGGAAGAAGATAGGACTAGAATTCTGTAAAGATGCTATAGGTGAGTAGAATCAGAAATTGATGGTAGTTATAAATGGTTGTACTTGAGGGCTATGCCTCTTTTTATTTTTTTATTTTTTCAGTGAGGGCAGAGTATTAAGACTGAATGGTGTTTGGCAGATTGAATTTCTTTTTTTCACGTATGGTGCCCTCACAAGCTAGGATCAGTAAACATCTTATTACTCAATGGAATACAACAGGCAGAATTAGAATTGCCAGTCCATCATACTTGTTCTTCTTATCTCTCTATGACGTATAATATTGGTATCGGTTTAGAGCTTGCTGTCCTCAGAATGAGCCTCCTCTCCATGTCATCAACACCACCATGACTTCCATATTGTCCATCTGAGATGATGGTGGTGCACCATCCTCTAACAGAAGCATCAGCCAATTTGATGGTGGTGTTTGGAAAAATCCTCTTATTCTATGTTTTGTCCTTGAATGTACACTGCAAGAAATTTGGGTGTTTCTGTCTTTTACCACTTCCATATTGTCCATCTGAGATGATGATGGGGCTATATCCTCTTTTAATAACAGATGCCTAATCTTCCAATTTGATGGCGTTGTTTGGAAAATATTCCTATTCTATATTTTGTCCTTGAATGTGTGCTGCAAGCAATTTGGGTGTTCCTGTCATTTACCAGCGCTTTTTTCTTCTTAATCCCTTCCCTCTAGTCCAAATGTCACATTGCAGTCCCCAAAAAGGCACAGTTGTATACAACTTTCAGTCACCCAAAGGAATTGTTGGTTGGTGTGTGTATATAAGCATAACAAGCTATTGCATCATAGAAATAAAAGTTGTATGCATTGTCTACTCACTGATAGGAGAAGAACAAATTCTGCAACCATTGGAACTGGAATCACCGGGTTGACTTTGATGAAGTGATCCTATGATCCAGACAAGTGATCCAACTTACGGATATTGCACCAGGCTTTACCAGGAGATGTTTCTTTGAGAAACCTCACCTGACCTTTGAACAACTGTCAGTGCATTATATACCTAAGAAACCCAGACACTATACCATGATTAAAGTATCAGTGCCCTACACATATCAAATAATGACACTCTCCCATATCGGACATGCTCTGTCACCTATCCAAATTTTTTAATATTTTGACATGTTTGGGCATGTTTTGGATATATTTTGGACACTTGGGACATATTAAGATGCATTTTGGACATGTTTAAAACACGTTTTGGTTCGGAATTTGTTCTTTTATTTTGTATCTTTTGGCAATTATAAAGTGTAAAATGGTAAAGTAAAAATATAGATGTTGATTGATATATAAAAAATTGCTATATTATGTTTTGCCTTTGCTTTTTAAGTTACATTAGTATTATTGTTCTATTATAATAGCTTGCTGAAAATATTATAGTATAAGTTATTCATGTTGATCCAATTCATTATTATAATTATAGTATAAAATATGCATATTTATTGCTAATCTAGTATAAAATAATATTCATCAATTAGAAAAATAATAAACTATAACTGTAGTTAGCATGTCGTGCCCTCATTTCTGAAAAAATAGTTGGTGATAATATATTTTGTCCGTGTCTTGTGTCGGTATCTATGCTTTTTAGGTTGTACTTTGTATGCTGCTGCTGCATGGCTGGCAAGTCCAGGGGAAATTGAAGGTTCCAACCTTACCTAGGCATGACAATCATCATCGTTCTGCCTGAAATTAGGATGAGACCATATAATGAAATCTTTAAGTTTGCTTTTCAGTTCTGGTGAAGAAGTTCTGTTTAAATTTATGAATTGCCAATGACACCTTTGTCATTAGTTACAGGAAATATCTTTCCATAACCCGATTCTTCATAAATTCTTCAATCCAAATGGCGGAGAATATTTATACCTTTTCTTGTTGGGGAGCCGACCATCATCCATTAAACTACAAAAGAAAAAGTAGATATAGACAGCAGAGATAATATGATTTTGAAAAGTGTCTGATATTAGATTTTGTTTGTGTTCGAGCTTATGAAGTTTCATTCTGCTTGATTGCCCAATTGAATCACTCCGGAGTTCACACTCTTGTAAATGATAAAAACCGTGTTTCTTTGTTATAGTTATTCTGTTATTGTGATTCCAGTGTATTTGTTTAAGGTGATTTGTTAGATCTTGACACAGTTTCCTTAGGTTTTTTGGAAAACAAAATTTTCTCCTGTGCATATATGTACCTGACACTTAAATTGTAACTGATAGGGAAGCTCTTAATCTAGCTTTTTTAGAGATAATTTGTAACAGAAATGGAGCAGTTTACGAATTTGCAGCACAAAGATATTTTGGTTTGTCACCCCTTACCGTGCATTGAAAACTTAGTTGATTATGAAGCAACTGAGATGCTTTTATTTTTGGGCAATGTCATTTTAGGGCCCAGTGAATTAGAGCAATGATTTTTTTTGGAATAAAGGATAGTGTAGAACCACAGGATGTCCTGGTCTTCTTTCTAATGACGGTGTTGCATAATTGAGGAACTTTTTGTATTCACTTCTTGACGCAAATCTCTACTTTTCGTATGTGTTGTTAATGCAAATCTCAGAAGTGAACCTCACCCCTCTGAAATATCCCCCTATTGTGGCTTACTTGCTTGTCCTTTGTGCTGCAATCTTCCAGAAATTCAGGAAAGAGGATGTGCAACTATCAGGAACAGATGCATACATGCGAAGATCAAACTCGTTGCAAAGAGTGAGCACTTGGCTTTCTGCCCCAACTTTTCTCAATTTATTTGAAGTAATTTCCATTATGGGAATTAATTAAGGTTCTATCAGAGTTGTCTTAGCAGCTATAATGCGGTCAAATATGAAAAGGCTAGCTGAGAGCACCCATCTTTTCTATTAAAATAGGGAATAATGCCAATTAATTGAAAGGATTAACCTCCAATTTGCAAACAAATGACTTAATTCTGTGACAAGTACACCAATGATTAGCATCCTTTAGTTGTATAATTCTGTTAAAATCGTACCACATGACTTGTTTTTTAGTTAATAGAAATTATTACTTGAACCATGTAAATTTGAGACTGCTTGTAAGGTCGCAATCATTTTCAGTTTTTGTTAACTTGGTGTCTTGGATCCTGTCAGGCTGAGCAAAGGGCACGTGAAGAAAGTGAAAAGCTACGGCAGCAAGAACGTGAACAAATCGCTGAAAATCGCAAGCGGGATCTGGTTTGCTCTCAGTTTAATCTTGTTGTAAATTGTGCTCATTACAGACAGCTACTTTACAAAGAAAGAAGCTGTTACGAATCTCATATTCTTTTTGGCTAACACCTCTACATCTTAATAGATTCTGAGAGCACGTGTTGCAGCCAAGGCTGAAGAAAAGAAGTTGGAATTGCTGTTTCTCCAGTGGAGTGAGCACCATCGAAAGCTTACCAATTTTCTAAGGTGCCAAATTCTTCCATGGTACTAAGATTTTAAATATATTGGAAACATTTTATTTAATGGGAGTGTTCTTATAAATATTCTCCGGTTGTATTGTCTTGCAGGTTATTTTTAATTTGGTTCCAAAAGTGTCCATATTGACAATTTTATTGAGCTGAAGATAAGTTTCTATTCATGTGCATGTTGAAACAACTGGACTATGCTATATGTTTATCACTTCACTGCATGATGTTTAGGTTGAGAAAATTGTACTGTTCAGTATTTTTTTTTACTCATCTTTTAATTTGTTGTGGTTTCTGTGTCTTTCAGGACAAAGACAGAGCCGCCCATATATTACTTGCTTGTAAAGCCACTGGAAGAAGACTCAAACTTTAGTGAGCAGAAGGAACAGGTGAACTACTAACTTTCCCTGTAATTTACATTCAAGGGGCGACATCTCTGATTTGGCCTGACATCCTCCCCTCCTCGAACAAGAATGGGAAAAATATTTTTAAAAGGAGAGAAAAAAAATGAGAAAACAATTGCAAAATGTGATAGAAATGGCAAACATTTAAGAAACCAAGACCAAATAATGTTAATCAATTAACAAAATGAGAATGGAAGTATTTCTACCGTATATGACACTCTTCCAATTTTGTTTTTTCTACTATTCACGGAAGTATCGGTATTAGACCTATCAGAAGAAAAAATTTTTTTAATAAATTGTAATCTAATAGGGAAATATCGGCTAATATACCAAGATTTTTTCTTAGTATCAATAGTCTAATACCGATATATATCAACCAATGTATCAGTTATCGACCAATATTTTGTTTCATGTTTCCTAATTGTGGTTGTCAAGTTACCGACCCATATATTACATGCCTGTAAAGCCACCAGAAGAAGACTCAAACTTTAATGAGCAGAAGGAACAGTTGACCTACTGGCTTTCCCTGTAATTTTGATCCGAGGGGCGGCATCTCTGATTTGGCCTGACATTCCCCCCCCCCCCCCCCCAAAAAAAAGAAATAGAATGGGAAAAATATTTATAAAAAAGGAGAAAACAAATGCAAAATATGATAGAAACGGCAAACAATTAAGAAACCAAGACCAAATAATTTTAATCAATGCACAAATTGAGAAAAGTAAGCATTTCTACTGTGTTTGACGTTCTCCCAATTTTGTTTTTGCTACTATCTACAAAAATATTAGTATTAGTCATAAATATATCTGTATCAAACATATGAGACATACGTATCAGTATTAGACGTATTAGAAGTATAAAAATTTTTAATGAATTGTAATACGATAGAGGAATATTAGCTGATATGTTGAGATTTTTTCTTGGTATTAAGAGCCCAATAGCGATATATATTAACCAATATATCATATATTGACCATATTTTGTTTCATGCTTCCAAGTTGTAGTTGTCAAGATTTTCTAGGAACAATTTATACACTACAAGAGCTATGTTCTCATTCTCAACCGTAGTAGGAAAATTCACAATCTATTGTCTCAATACTTTCCTCCAGATAACCAAAAGCAATATTGAACAAATAGAACATGAGTAGTTTATTTGGTCCTCCGTATGTTAAGTTATGTTTCATACTGGTAACAATTGTGTATATTTCACCGTTGAGTACATCGGTATTGAAAATCTATCGCAGCAGTGCCGTTATTGGCTGTATGATCTGATACTTATTGGTATTAGACATCAAGCGCAAATGTTCTTTTGCAAATCGGAACTTGTGGGTAAATTTTGGTTGATATATAGGAAGACATCTATTCTAACTGCCTATATATCGTAATATATTGATGATACGGAGACGATTTGTGATTTCACTGATATTGTTATTAAGGATTTCAATACGAATATATATTGACCAGTAATTTATTTCATGGTTTTTTCTCATAGCCTCAGATTAACGATTTGACTAATGTCTTAGGAAATGATGTGGTGGCATACATTGCTGGAAATGGTTTTACAAAACTCTTATATACATATATGTATACATATACATATACATAAGATTTTCTCTCCTGTTCTGATATACGATTGCTTGACAGGCTTTTTTGGAATGGAAGGCTTCGAGAAGGGAAGAACTGTCGGCATATCAGAAGCAAATCGGGGAGCAGTATATTGCCAATGTTGAAAAGGAGCTGGAAAGGTGGCAAAATGCAAGGAAAACGAGTAAAGGAAACAGCGACATGAACTTGCAGGAAACCATGGACAAAGAGCTGGAGACCCATAGGCTTGAACACGGCCCCAAGATGCGGAAAATTGTTAGCGGAAATGCCGAAGATGAAGACGACGACGACGTGGAAGATATCAACATTGCGGAGGACGACATGATGGATGATGTGCTCGGTGTCGATGAGAACGGGAATGGCCGTAGGGGCGAAGACAACACTAAGCCCGATGCAGGTATAGGCATTCCTCTCGCCGATAATACTGACCAGTAGTCTTCTTGGTTGACAAACTGCATTCGAGGTATTAGTCTTTGAAATTTTCTTATATGTTTGAGAAATTATATCTAAGAACTTATTATTGTTATCCTTAGGAAATGTTATTTGTCATTAGTCATGTCTTATCCAAATTAAACAGTTTAATATGTTATTTGGGGTAATATATATTTTATTTTTAGACTATTTCATTTAAGGGGGAGCTGCCATTTCATGCAGAGAATGCAAGTTGATGGCAGCACACTTGTTCATGCAGTAATATTACAGGGTCACATTTTAAACACTCATTTTTTTTTGGTAAGTAATTAAACACTCATTCTAATATGTTAATTTATCAGTTTATTTATTTTTGTATAATCCTATTAACGTGAATGGATGAGAAATTACATTATTTGAGTCTGTTTAAAATCATTTAATGAGTTTCTTCAAAACATTTCTATTTGTGTTTATTATAGGTCTTTTCAGTCTTCCAATTATGGAGGGATAATAGCAGTTGGTGAATTATTATTATTATTTTTTGGTAATTATGGTGAATTATTAATTACTATTATAACTAAAGAGTAAATTTGAATGACTTTTCAATGGGTAGAGAAATGCTGTAAAACATTGATGCTATGAAACTGGTAAGTAACAGAGGAGAAAAGGATGTGACTTTAATTTATAGCAAATATGAATTTGTGGAGGTATAACATTAATTATATTATTTTTATGATTTAATTGAATATTCTTAGCGATTATAGGTAAATGTTAATTATTCAAAACCCTAACACTTACTGAATTTGATCATTTCTCTAAGACAATGATAGGTACAGGATATTTCAATTGAAGATATAAGACAAAGCCATTGCCATGCAGCTCCTCCTCTCGAAGCCAAAGCTTTGATCTCCATTATAAATCCAACGTGTTCTGATCGTCGCTGTCTCTCCAGCCTTCTTTCTCTCTGGACTAACATCAAACACCTGTCAGACGAACAGAGGGAGAGCGAGCGAGCGAGCGACAGGAACAGAGAAAATGGAAAATTTGAGGGAGCAGGTAACAAGATCCAAGGCGAACAAATGAACAAACCAGAACGAAAAGAAGGATAACTAGCCGAGAGTCAGAATTGAATTCGAAATCGTCAATTCTTCACTTTCATCGCACCTTCTTCTTCTCTTGCCCTCCTTTTTCTGTGTATTGCCGCTTGCTTGAACCATGACGGGCCAAATCCAGTGCCATTTAAACCCTAAGCACATCCTCGTTTGCCCTCTGTTTATTCTCTTCCTCTTCTTAGTATGGAGATCAAGCACCTCAGTATCTCCCCTCCGAAATCCACCATCTACTGCTTCTCTCTCACCACAACAGTCGTCAAAATCACAAATGGATCACGATCTCGATCATCAAGACTGCCCGCCGGATCCCCGTACACCCGCCTGCACCAAAATACCCCCTTCTCTCTCCCAGACTCTCATCCACTACGCCACCTCCAACATCACTCCTCAGCAGACGATCAACGAAGTCTCCGTCACGGAAAAAGTCCTTCGGCGGAAATCACCGTGCAACTTCCTCGTCTTCGGCCTCGGCCACGACAGCCTGATGTGGGCGGCCCTCAACCACGGCGGCCGGACGGTGTTCGTGGAGGAGGACAAATCATGGATCGACCAAATCAAGCTGCGCTTCCCGAATTTGGCGTCGTACCACGCCGTGTACGATACCAAGGTCCGGCAATCGGAGGAGCTGCTAAAGGCCACAGCCGACGCGGAGGAATGCAAGGACGTGGGTGACCCTTTGTTGTCCAAGTGTAGGCTCGCGCTGAAAGGTTTAGCTAAGGAGGTGTACGAGGTGGAGTGGGACTTGATCATGGTGGATGCGCCCACAGGATATCACGACGAGGCGCCGGGTAGAATGGGTGCGATTTACACGGCGGGGCTGATGGCGAGGAACCGGGCGGATGGGGAGACGGATGTGTTCGTGCATGATGTGGATAGGATCGTAGAGGATAAATTCTCGAAGGCGTTTCTATGCGAAGGGTATGTGAGGGAACAAGTAGGGAGGCTGAGGCATTTCACCATTCCGAGTCATAGAACTCTACTCGGTCGAGCCTTCTGTCCATAAAAAATCGTGAGGTTTTTTTTCCTAATTCTCTCTCTCTCTCTCTCTCTCTCTCCCTCTAGTTCAATGTTGCTTATTTTACATGAGAATGAGACTAAAAATTTGAGTGCCCAATTTATGTTTTAGCCAATTTAGAACTTGTTTTACTGTTATTTAATAATGCACACATTTGATAGAATGAAATATCATACCTTCTTATAATTTTCAATTGAGCTTTATTAGAAAATTTTTCATGTAGGAACCTTCAACTCTAAATTCAGTAAATACATAATATGAATCAAAGAGTATTGATAATAATATCTATAATGTAAAATGAATGGACCATGATGGATAAATGTTGGGTGAAGATGGAGTCAAGAAATGTCACTAAAGTCCCTTATAGAGGGGTAGTTTTATTCCCTGACTAGCCCTTTCATTAAACATACAGATAAGTGTATGATTAAATGGTTCTTTAGTCGATAACTTTTAGGAATGGATTTAATTCGCTTTGGTAACATTTTCTCCATATGGATACTAATATTCATTTAAGGAAATTTGTTAACATGAATTGTAAATTTTAAAACGTTTCTAAGTTAAAATTTTAAAATTCTTTTACTTTTATTCCCCACTCTATTTATGAAGAATCATTAAGTCTTCTCAAATTAAATTTGGTAAGAGAAGACCACTTTATAATTATGGTATGGAATTTGAAGAAAATCATGGACACAGATATTATAATTGGTGATTTTTATATTTCATTTTGATTTAAATATTTTTTTAAAGTCGGGCATGATCAATTAATTGGCACACTGATTCACATTTCTTTCTTTGACCTCCACAGGGCCTTTGCATTCTGGGGCTCTAGAATAATTCACGTGATGTAGTGGCTTTTATTATCTCTTCTAAATGGAGAAATGAGTGTGTTTTGAAACAAACCTACTAGACTGAAGTGGAAGACCTATTGAAGTTACCAAAAAACTTTTACACCATCATCAAAAGCTTATAACTAGGTCTTAGAAATATAAACTTACTGACCTAATCAAATAGATTTGGACATACACCTCGTTTTGTCAAGATTAATATCATGTTGAACTGTTTCATGTGTTCTTGAGGAGTCATTTTCTCATTCTTGTGGTGGGCCATTATACGAGAGACACCCACAAGTCACAGCAAAAATTCACAAAGAGAGAGATACTGAGAGGCATTATTGCTTTTCAATAACGTAAGTATGCTTAATTTTAGTCTAATGTAATGAAATGTATACCACTTATATAAGGAATATTCATTGGTCTCTGAGTTTCCAAACACAAAGTTACTTTTTGGTGTACTATTACAGCTATAAATGAGCTAAGTTCTTCATGAACAGTACGAAAGCTCAGCTTGATTTAGATCCTTTTGCACAAAAAATGATCAAATTTAAGCATAATGTTTATTCTTGTTAGATTAACAAGCCATTAAATCTTCCCTCTATGCTTCAACGGTAACGAAGACCTTCTCTGAAAGGTTTCTTATTTGTTTTATTGTGCTCATTTTTATCCATAGCTCATTGAAAATGATTAAAGAAGAGACAAAACCAACCCGGATACATTAAAAGTAGATAGAATTGGAATAGCATATCTTATAGAAAAAAAGACAAAGTCTAAATCAAATCTAAATGAGTCTAACTAGACACAACTCATTTAGGCCCACAACAGCTTAGTTAGATTTGTTCATGGGCACGGAAATAAACTTATTTATAGGCTCTTAAATGGATTCATTTACATACTAATAATAGACTAGTGATGGGATCATGTATGAAATCATTTAAAACCCTATTAATACATGTTCAAGAATTTAAGCCTGACTCATTTATTAATTTAATTTGATAAACAAGTTTGGTTAACAATTCATTTAAAGGCTAAGTTTGAGATCAAGCTCAAATATTACTCATTTACATATAAATAAATTAAGTCGCAACCCAAACTCAAATCTATCAAATTCTTATAGAGGCGAACTTATGAAATTATAAACACACCTTGCAGCCCTACATCTTCGAATGAGCTTTAACACTGTTTATTTATTTGTTTACCCACTCCAATGAGGTGAAATTCTTTACTGGAAAGATGCGATTTTTTTTTTTTTGGTTTCATTTTTGCATTACAGGAAAGAAGTTTTGCCGATAGTGGAAGAACGCAGCTGCTGCTATGCTTGTCAAGATCGTTCCAAACGCTTTCTCTGGTTCTAATAGAGGGTGTATGCTATGATACTCTTATTAAGGTATTTCTTTGTCATTTTAAGAGTCTTGGTTTATGGAAAAAAAATCAATGATAAATATTAGATAAACTATTAAAGCACACTATAAATCTGTATCATTTAATTTTTATCAATCAATCTGGACCGTTGAATATAAGGGAGGACCTTAGCAGGTCTCGTACTAGACATGCATGCAGAGGTTTTTCCTTGTATTCTCGAGCAAGCTGGAAATGTGTGCAGATTAAGAAAATAGTTTCCTGTTTTATTTTTTATTTTTCACTTTTCTATTTTTATGTTTTTGAAATAAAAACATTAAATTTTCAATAAATTAATGTCTATGAATTTGTTTAATTAAAGTGTCAATCATTTGACATGGAATTAAAATTATCTATCAAATGAATTATTCAGTAAATTTATGTAAAATCCTAATACTAATAATAGAATAATGATATTTGAATTAAAATAATTGAGTAGATTATAAAGGATAATTACGGATTCGGACGAGATTTTGAGTGTTGAACTATCTATAGTTAGTGTTTGAGGGCACATGAGCCGTACATGTGCTCAGTTGGGTTGTTAACTTGCATATGATTTAGATACGATGGGTGCACATAAGCCAATTCTAGATTCAAGGCGTGTAAATTTGTGCATGAAGATGCTTATACATGCATTATGGATTTGGCCGCGCCAAATGCGTGCATTAGCCGTGGACATGCGCCAGCCAGAATTGGCCTTGGTGCATGATGATCATATGATTAGTGCCCGTGTGTTAATTTGTGTATATAAGAAATTCTTGCTTCTTTTTAACTCATTTTTACAAAATTTAAAAAGAGAAGAGAAGAAAAGAAAATGTGAAGTGGAAGGGATTTTGAAGCAAAACATATTTGACATATTGAAGCAAAACATAATGAAGGCAAATGAATTTTAAGCCTTATTTTCTAATAATTTTTTAAAATTTCTAACTTTCTTCTTTATGATTGTCCAAAATTTGATATTTATCTTCTCATATTCCATACAAGTATCTATCTATATATTTTTTTTAATATTTGACGTGCATACATATTTTTTAATCCTAAAATTTCTCATATCTTTAAGCATATTGTATACGTTCATGAAGAATGCTGAATTTCATCAAAGAAATCTATTACATGTCTAAGATTGTTCAAGAATTATGTTAAATATACATTTTATTATTTGATACGTACCTGAATTCGATTTCGAATAGATTCGGATTTGTCTGGTTGATTTGATCTGACTCCATTCACTGAGTCTGAATCCTACACACTACTACTGAAAAACGAGAGGTCAGGTGTTGATAGGAGATTGTCCCACCGAAAATACTCCGACACTCAAGTCAGTAAAAAAGTCTTCGAATTGAGGAATGTGAACTAAGAAGGGAGAGAGAGAGATATAGGGAATAGATTTGTCGGGAGTGTTGACCTGGAGAAGCAGAGATGACCCTGTGGCCTGTTGAGAGTGTGAGTTCTAGCTTGCTGCTCACAGAAAGCGAGTGAAAGTTGCGTCCCAAAAGCGTGAAAACTTTTGGAGACAGTTCTCGGAGAGCTTGAGGAGACCTTGCGATCTGGAGGCCTTTAGTGGGATTTGAATGTAAACGCTTTACAAAGAGGAAAAGGAAAGTTTTGCTTAAGCACTATAAGCGTTCATGGCTTAAACTGTATCAGAAAGTCTTTTTTGTCTCAGAAAGCGTATTCTGAAAATGTATGCTCTCTTGAAGGTGAGTTAGAGAGCGTCTTCGAGAGTCTGTCCTCCAGAGTGGAGACTCCAAGCTTATAGATGGTAAGAGAGCCACCTTCCTTGCTCAGGGTGACGTGATCTTTGGCCTCGCAATGGCGGCCTCCTCTGAGTTGGTGGGCGTGACTGGCGTAATTTGATGGATCCTTTTCCTTTTGAACAGTGCAACGGATATTCAAATTATCTACCTTCCTTTCATACTCTTGTGACTGTTTATACTCCATCGTTGGCACCGAATTCATTGTTGTCTTTTTGGAGAAGATCAGCTTTTGAGAAAGCGTGTAATCATCAAAAGGATCATTGCTTTTCGTATACGAAATTATCTGTCAAATTGGGGCTAGCCCACATCAGGTCTACTGTCTTTTTCGGCCTACTGCTACAGTACTTCCGGTCAACAGAAGCGTTAACCAGCTTGAAAGAGCGCTCTTGGCCGATTGTTATTCAACGGGTGGTCAACGCTTAACTCGTTGACCGTCTAACGCGCTTTAGGCCTTTCTGGATTTTGGGCTGCTTTCTTGTTGGGCATGCCAACTGTGGGCTTACCTATCACTAGTCCCCCATACTGGTGGTCAAAACTCTAGCCTCCAACATGTTTATGATGAGACATACTTGTTTCTGCTGGCGGAGTTGTCGCCCGTCTAAAGAGGTGCCTTAAGAGACTTTCAAAATGTTGACCGGATTCGTTGGCCGTTCCTGGAAAGCTTCTGGACAATTCGGGGAAGGAAATATTAGTCTTCAGTCGGCGTGTTAAAAAAGCAGGCCACATGTCTTCACGTGGTACGTTAGAGATCCTAGCATTTAATGAGTCGGAGCACTCGATACGACAGCGGCCTTCTAGGGAAGCGACACGCGGCGGTAATGATGGTGTAGGTTTTCGAGACGGTGTCGGGCCCATGTGGGTTTTTAAACCGCCAGATTGCTTCGTTTTGAACTCCTTTCCCCATCTTTGCCTCTTCGTCTTCCTTGCCCCGTTCTTTGGAGAAGCAACGCAAACCCTAGACCTGACCATGTCTTCCGTTGCTGATATTGCGTCCGTTCTGAGAGAAACCGACGTGAAGGTCCTTTATGTGGAGTTTAACATTCCACGAGAGATCGCTTTTCGTATTCCGAAGAAGGACGATCGAGCCTTCCTGCCGCCCAAGGGTTTCGTAACGATTTATAAGGCCCATCTGAGGAGCGGGCTTCGCCTCCTAGTTTCTGACGAACTGATGTCGATCTTCCAGGAGCTCCGGATTCCCATCACCCAACTTCACGCCAACGCCATCAGGTACTTGTGCACTATTTGTATTTTTCTTCGTTAACGTTCGAGGATGTTGACGATGTTGATGGTAAGGGCGGTCTTTAAAATTAACCAGGGAGCGGAGTGGATCTCTCTGGCTCCCCGTAGTGGCATTAATATTAGCACCAGTATTTATGACTCCCTTAAGAATTGGAAGAACCGGTTCTTCTTCGTTAACGTGATGGAGCCCTAGCCCTTGCCCGTAGAGTGGGGCGAAGTACCAGAGATGTACAAGGGGCGCCTCCGAATACGGCCTCCATGAATTGGTTGGTTGAGTTGATAGCAAAGAACTTAACTGACTTTCAGAGAAAGCACTTGGTCTTTCGTGCGGAGGCGAAGAAGGCTAACTGGGGGCCTCCGTCTCCGATCCAAAAACTAAAGATTCCGCCGCCGGAAGTTTTGGCGAAAAAGAAAAGGAAGAAAGGCAACATCATTGGTCCCCGCCTGAGCCCTTCCAGTTCAAAGCGGAAGAGGGCGGCCTTAGTGGCGCCTTCTTCGTCGTCCTCTGGGCCCAACTACGTTTTTGTCGGGCGTTTAGAGGTTGTTGGCGCCCCGTCCAGAGTTGAAGTAGAGGCGGCCATTGAGGCTTGTAAGGCCAAACTGAGCGACGGCGTGGTCCTGTGCCGTCTGAGCCGATTCAAGAGCCACCCACTGAGGCGCCTGAACCGCAGGAGCTGTCAGTTGGTTCTCACGTTGTGGTGACTCTGGAGGAGCAGCCGGGACAGATTTTGGAGTCTCCTGTCGCTTCCGGAGAGCTAGCCGGAGAAGAGGGCACCCTTGAGGATCCCACGATGGAGTTTATGGCTGAGGTTGCTACCAGCCCCGTCGACGTGAGCCCACATCCCGCTTCATCGCCATTCGCAACAGAGTTGGGTGTGAGGCCAGAAAAACCCTCACGAAAAATCTGGGAGGTATAAGCTCTGTTGCTTGCCTTGCCATTTGATTTGCCCTTTCTAATCCTTCTTTCCTTTTTGTGCAGGCGAACAGGGTTGCGAGCGCAATGGCCAAGGTGCTCAGGCAGAGAGATTTGGTGATCTCTGACAGGGATAAGGAGGTTGCCTAGCTCGAAGTCAAGCTGGCGGCTTTAATAGTTGAGCACCGTGAGGAAACAGCTACCCTGGAGACTGTTTTGACCAGTGTGGAGGCGGAGAACACGAGTTTAAAGGCTGAGGTTACTCGTTTGATACCATTATTAATAAATCATTAATAATAACCAAGAAAACAATTATATCATCAATTGGTGTGATAATTGTAAAGTAAACGTGGGTTTATTTTTCCTACTCTTTATGAATTACACTTTATATGTATGGTCTTGTAGAAGTTAAGAAAATCCAGGACATTCTGTTCTATTATCAATCTCATATTATTTATGTTCATCTGATTTTTTTGTTAGGTCATGTGAATTTTCTTTGGCTGACTGTGACTTAAATATGACAATTACTCGAAGAGTTTCACACAGATTTATATTCACTTCTTTTATGAATATCCTCTGTTTTCACGTGCTATTCACCCTAGTTTTATTTATTTATTTATTTTCTTATGTGTGCGCATGTTTTCCCTATGCTCCCCTTAAGATTTTTCCTCACATTTTGTTTTGCTGAAAATTAGGTGACTTCTTTTTGAAAATTAGTTGCAAACTCAGGGAGTGGTAGGGTTTTCATTAGTGCAAGGATCATGCATTGATTAGTAAGTCCACGCGATTTTATTACATCAAGTGCCGGACATAATCATATTTTATTTTGACAATTACTGTTCTCATGTTCAATTGTATGCATCTACACTAGAAAAACTAGATTTTCCCGCATACATGCAAATAGGAGTAAAGATCAACAACACACCCAACTTAAAAATCATGCGTGTCATCCTCATAATATATGGATGCTTAAACAAGGAAACCTACCGACTAGCCAAAGATACCATCGTGTTGAGGCATAGAGATGGCACCTTCATCCATGCAATTCATTCGATATTAGTGTGCATCTTACATTTTTTAATTTGCTGATTACTAACTTCATGACCCCCAACAAAACACCTCCTTCATTTTCTTCAATTTCAGCATCTTTCATGGGACTTCCATTACTTGTTTCGTCCTGTACCAATACATATGTAAGCTCACTAAGCGAATGGTTTATCTTCCAAGAGCTTATCATGGTGCGAGGGGTGTAGAAAGCCAACTTCAATATGCTAAAATAATAGCCCTATCAATTTTCATCAGCAAAAACTAACGCTTTTCTCTGGGTTTGTTGATTTTGCCTGCTCAAGGATACGTCCTCAGCGGTAATTCAGATTGACGTCTAGAATTATCAATTCTTGAAATAAAATCGTGCATATGTATATTTTTCACTGTGGTTTTAGGGTGGTCTTGCAGAGAATATATACCACGTCTCTTTCCATGGAGGCTCCCTTTAATAGTTCGTAAAGAGAAATTTGGAAAGTTGGTGGATTTGTAGAAGAACAAATTATGAGAAGCACATCGTTAACACTAAACCATATCCTCTACAATGCGATATCTAAATAGAACTTTTTGTCAAACAAAGACATTAGACATAATCAAATATAGGACCACAAAATATGTAGTTGTGAAATTCTTTTCTCCTTCTATGGGGATCGAGAGATTGAATCTAACAATAAGAACTGCCCTATGCTTGATATAAATTCCACCACCAAATCCCCATTTTCAATCCTGACAGACATTAAAAACTGCCAAGCCCGCGTACCTTAGGGCTAGAGGGCCTCACATGATGTGGGGGCTGTGTCTTAGTAAGCTTCTATCAGACCATTCAATTTTCCTAGGGCCTCAAGTGGCTCATAGGCATTCTCGCCCTTAATTTGGTGTCCAAGAGGATAAATAACACTGGAATCCTTTATGGCTTGGCCTGCCTTCCACTTGGGGTTCTTGGAGGCTAATATATGAGGACAAGTCCTCTTCAAAGGAAAAAAGAAAACTAAATTCGGAAAACCTCCTTTCCACGTCAAATTGTAAAACCAAGTAATACCCAATCTTTAGGTAATATCTGGCCTCTCGGTTTCCTTTCAGAAATGCTACAAATTCCAACAACTTATCAAAATTGCAGTTTCACTCTGATCCAAGTACTCCTCTCCTCTCTCTCCCCCTCTCTCCCCGTGCATCTTTCTTGATTTTACTTCAGTGTCAGATTCCAACTCTGAACTGTTGCCTTGAACTCCTATTAGTAAATTAATAATTAAATAAATAAGCACAGAGCAGCATTTCTCTGGAGTGATCTCTGATCATACAAAGCAACAGGAAGGAAAACTGGATAAAAGCAAGGGTGTTTCGAATTTTAAGGTAAGAAAGTTCTCAGCAATTCTGCAGAAAGTCTGCCGGAGAAATCAATGACGAAGTTATCCCATGGCTCGTGTTACAGAAGAAGTTGATACAAGCAGGATTAGACCCCATCTTAAGGCCGGTTGTCAACTTTTTCCCTTCCCGAAGATGAAAGGGCCAAAATCAAGTCTCAAGTTGAAAGGAGATACCTTCCCCAGAAGGGAGTCTCAATCTGTCCGTGAAGACACATCATGACGACAGCACTGAGGAAGTGAGCTTGGTACAAGGTTGCTGACAATACTGGCTCAAGGAGATTCAGTTCAGGTGTGATATTTCAGGTTGGAGGGGAAGGTTAAGAGCACTACTAAGTCAAAGGAAAAAAAAAACATGAACAGACTGCTACTAGGCGAAAATTTGCCATGTAAAATAGATCAAAGATGAGTCACCATGGGATAGTTTTTTCCCCAAAATATAAAAAAGAGCAACAGACGGGAGAAGGGGAATGAACGCACATGCTTCCTGAGGATCTAAGACCAATCTTTAATGAAGAATGAGTGGATAAATGGAGTTTGGTTAGATACCAAGAGACTTGTGCAATTGATAGAGATCAAAATTTAATGTACACATCGATATAATTGCTGGCAGGCCTCATCTTATAGGGACAACAATCTGTCTGAATGAACTGGAAATTTCCATGTATACATTCCCATATAGACGCGACTCTGAAGAGATCATATAGCGACTCACCAGAAGTTATCAATGTTTCGACCGCGTCTTTCAGCTCTTATAAACTCTTTCTTTTGCAGCAGGTCGTATGCTCGAGGTAGACAGTCATCTAAATGCTGGTAGTAGATTGCTGACTTTCAGCTTAGTTCAGTTTCTAACAATGCCAGATTAGTGGTCTTAACCTGCCAAACAAAAAATGCTGATGCCACAAAAAAGAAGAAAAAAAAGAATACATAAAAAATTCAACCTGAAAATTTTTGTTTTCAATTTACAAACAGGAACAACATCCTAAGTAATCTTGTAAGTCAACTCGTCAATGGATTACCTAATATTTGGGATGAGAAGACAAAACATAGTAGCATTTCAGAAGCATTAAAAAGATATTCATAGGATCACTTAGCTTGATCCAAAGAAAACGTAGCAGTTTTTCTTTCAGGAATTGGGATAAGTTTGACCACTACAGCTAATCAGGCGTTAAACATCTTAAATATGACTTGAACAATAAGATTCCCCTCGAACTTTTTATACTCGGCAAAAAAAAAATCAAATAGATTGCTTTTCTCATCATAGTATTTCGACCAAGAATATTTCCAATGCAATAATTCCCAGAAATGAATTCACTAAAGCATATCGAGTACAAAACAAACTTATCTGTTGATCAATCTGTATTAACGGTACAGGGTTTAACAGTTCGTGTATACTAACAGTCAGTGGATGAATAGTGAGAATTCATCCTCCATTTGATAGATAGATGCAAGTAGAAAAACAAATGTGATACATTTCATTCACTACCTCCCAAAAGTTTCACAACATTAACCTTCCCAAAATATAAGCATTCAATGACAGGAGGAAGGTCCGTGTGTGTGCAACACAATGGTTGCCCTCTAATACAGAAGAAATACTTTGAAGTGCATTCAAGCAAAACAGAAACAATCAAAATTTTATTCAAGTTTGCATCTACAAACAGATTGTATGGCCTATACTTACTTCGTAACAAGCCGATGGACATGACAAGGGCATAAAACATATGCTAAGTCCATGGTTGGGACAAGGAAACGGACAGATTTGACACACTTAAACCCTGCTTGCCATGTATAGCAGCCTTAAGGACCTTGTACTGCTCAAGTACAGAGTTATAAAATTCCTGTGTGTACAAAGACTTAGCCTGCAGCAAGAAAACCTTCACAAGTCATACAACTGGACCTTGTGATTCACCTTGTGTGCCATATGAAACATACACATCTGGATGAATGCAAGTGTTGCCTTGATACAAAAACATCATGCTACTAAGTAAAGAACAAACAGAATTAGAGGAACTTGAATAACCACCTGCTGCCCATCAAATCATCATTAAGTTGTTTGCAAGTAAAGGAATGTTAAATATGCAAATTATCATTCCGTCTTCCCCCCACAAAAACCATATACAAAAAGTGAATTATTTACTCCCATTTTTTCGCAGCTTCAAATTTCACTAGATTTGTTTCATGTCTCCATCCAGGCACTTTTACCCGTTCTGGGTATACAAAATATTCAAAGTGGCAGAAGAAGAACCAGCAAAAATGCTGCCTATAGGCATTCATGCAAAGCTACTTCATAACAGCGTTCATGGAAGTCATTCAATTTATCAAAAAGCAAGCAGATGACATCCACATCAGAAAAGATAGTCAAATAAAAAAACGTAGACCAACATAAACATAAAGTGATATAAATATTGCAACAAGACCATCAAATGTTCAAAGCTGCAAATGAATGGAGACATGGCATTATCACTAGTGACATCCACAATAAGTACATTAAACAA
Organism: Nepenthes mirabilis; assembly: GCA_025585075.1. Taxonomy (NCBI): domain Eukaryota; kingdom Viridiplantae; phylum Streptophyta; class Magnoliopsida; order Caryophyllales; family Nepenthaceae; genus Nepenthes; species Nepenthes mirabilis. The sequence continues at coordinate 24,495 of JAODPA010059891.1, forward strand.
ACCAAATGGTTGGCCCTAAACACACAAGAATAGAATTATGCAAAGCACAATACTTTTGTAAGAAAATATAACCCAGTAGGAGATCGATAACCATTTCAAATTGCAACCAACCTCTTCCTCATTTTGACAGCCACGAGTAAAATCACCAAAGTTGATTTTTGGTGCCACAGATAATCCAGCACCATGAAATGACATCACACGTTTCTCTCCAATTTCTTTTTCAACCTGGAAAACTGTGATTTAAGTACCTTTTTAAATGAAACCAGAAAAGATCAATAGAACAGAAACAACGAACCTGTGGTGGAGGTGGCATTATGTCATGGCACAGTATCGCCAATGGATAAAAATGTCCTGGGACACCAGCATGCTCTACAAGTCTTCTCATATTGTCCACTGAAGAGACATCAAAGGGTGCCTGACCCTCTTATATCAGAATTGAGCAAATAGGAAAATAACATAAAAATCAGAAAACTAATAACGTAGCAGGTCTATCTTCTCTAGCTATGCATATAAACAGGAAGAGATGAGGAGGCCATTCATCTAAACTGAGAATGGCTAAATCATGAACTTCAGTTAACAAGAACCAAACAGGAAAACAATGCATGTTTAGCAAGGATGGATCTCATAGAATAAGGAAATCATGATTAAAAACTTGTAAAGTTCATCATAACGCATAGGTAGATATACAATACATAATACTTTCCAATAATTTTTGATTCTGGGTACGCAAGAAGAATAAAATTTTCAATAAATAAGGCCGATACAGGAAATGTTATCATTTTTCCACTGTTTCACATCATGTATCAAATACCTAATGTCTTTCCTCCACAATCATTTTTAACAGATCCAATGTGAACCTTCATTATCACACCCCCCAAAAAAAGATAAACCCCACAAAACAAGAGAAATTGGGATTATTTGTCACTACTATTGTACACATCCAGTCCGTACTTTGCCATCACGATTGTTAGGAATTTAGCAATAGCTTGGTTTGACATCAAAATCTTTATTATAGTCATGACACTTCTTCTTGGATAGATAATGCAGTAATAGAGAGGAAGTCCATGGGAAACAAACACAAGCCAACAACCTAAGCAAGCAGGTAGTCCACCAGCAGACTACCCTTGATCCCCCTTATAAAACACTTTTTCCCATCCCCTGAAAGTCTGAATCATAAAGTTCAGCTTTGTTTAGTGGCATATTCTTATATTAAAAAAAGTTTAATTCAGTGACATTAGTTGAGAATATAGTAGTGAATAATCTGGCAGCACATCCACTGCTTAAAAAAAGCAGCGAATCCAAAACCAGAAAAAAAAAATAGCATTTAATTTATAATTCTAGGGGAAATATCATCCCAGATTCACCACACTTGTCCATATTGGTTATAAGAATTAGAAGATTACAATGATCCATTTCCACAACACCAGCTCTGCAAGTTTAGTCCTTCCACCTGTCAAAAATGGCATTATATATCACATTCCCCACACCCAAAGTTTAGATGAGTTGCATCAATTGATGTCTGTTTACCAAAAAAAAATTGCAGCATACACATCCTGCAGCCATCAATAAAACATAATGCAGAAACTACATTGGCAACAACTTATCCCTTCCCTGAGAACTTAGCAAATTAATGATAGTTCTTGCGAAAATCCAAGAAACGATTTAAATGAAACAAAAAGTTCAAAAGATAAAACAAGCCACTCTTCTGCAAATATCCTTTCAAATTCTCCTTTATCAAGGACAATTCATTCCAAAAATCTAGCTAGACACTATGATAATTAATTCGAGGAAAAGGAATTTTCAAGCTTCTGCAGTAGATAATATAGGGATAGAAACTTACAGGATACCATTCTTTAGTGATAGGGTCTGGTCGGTCCCTTCCACCACTAGGTGCAATCCATATAATTTGTGAACCACCTCTGGATATAGGAAGTTTAGTCAGAACACAAACAAAAAGAAGTGGCAAGAGAGACAGCGACAGAAACAAAGAGGGAGGGAGGATTTTTACAAAATTTACGACATCAAGCAAAAATCATAATTGAAGATGCCAGTGAAACATCAATAGCTTGTAAACACATTTTAAAATGTTACAGGTAATATAAAACAACAAAGTTTCAACAAAAATAACAGAACCCCCAGAATTCTTGTGGCTCGGTAGAAAAAGTCTCATTTCATGGCAGGCTAGAAAAGAAGTGAAAACAAAACATCAGCAACATAATCAACAACAAATCTACAAATCCCACTAAATGCGATTGGCTATTCAACTACTTTTCCATTATTGCAATCATTCCTAGAAGTCATGCTAAAGAAGTTAAAAGGCTTCAAATTAAACGCACAATGGCACAAAGCATTGTTGGGGCATAAGAGCTATGCACAAGCGTAGGCCTAATGGCAATAGCGAGCACATTTATGGAGCACGAATAGAATAAGAAACACAAAGATAGATACAATCATACTCATAGTTCAACTAGCAAAATAAAAGATAGAAATTCACAAGAACAATAGAAGTAACAGTGAATTCTCCTCACAGGTCAATATTGATCATCAAATAAAAGGTCACTTTGCAACATAATCAACAACAAAGCCACAAATCCCACTAAATGCAATTGCCTACTCAACTACTTTTCCATCATTCCAATCAAACCTTGAAGTCATGCTAAAGGAGTTAAAGGCTTCGAGTTAAGCACACTAAGGCACAAGCATCCTTGGGCATAAGAGCTAGGTGTTATAATATAAACATAGCCATGCAACTTCTTATAGAATTCTTTTCTCATATGCTTATATTTTTTTAGGAATTTAGGTGAAATTAGTTAGAATTTTAGCATTGTAAAAAAATTAGATATCTCATTATGGAAGTTGGAGACTTACACTAGTATTAAAGTCCAAAACACTCTATATGGGGGAATATTCATAAAATTTTCTTCCATATCTAATTGTTATCTATTACTATTAATTATTTACTCGTGTTTACGCACTTTTAACTAGCAACTTATTTGCATTCGGTATTCTTGACACTATGCTTTCTCGTAATTACGGCCAACGATCAACCCACACACCTAAGTGCGATTGGGGTCAATTTGGCTGGTGTCCAACTCCCAACAGAAATGAACACACTGCACAATTTTTGTGATTATAAAATTTAGACAGTGATAGCTGGCATCAAAGCTTGACTTTTGAGAAAAACAATAAGAAAGGTCTTGATTTTAGAAAAAGCTCATGAGATGGGATAATCCAAGCGACATCATAGCCAACTACTCAAACGACTATTGCATTTCGGCCAGCTACTCAGAAGACTCCTATGCTTAATTTGACCAAAGTAACTCGTCTTGAAACTCTTGACAGAAGGGTGATTGAGCTATAAGCCTGAAATGAATATTTCAATAGAATGGAAAGATGGACAAATAGTCTCATTGGCAAGTTATGGTCCCTTGAAGTGTTGGTCAATGACTTAACTGATAATGTCCACGACAATAAGAGTGTTACAAGAAGAGAACATCAAACTCCCTGGTAAGGTGAGCCTGCTGGTGCATGTTATCGCAACTAATGGCAGTGCCTCCAGTAATGGCAGCGTCAAACCTCCGAAACCTCTCTCATATGATGAGATGTGAGATTCGAAGGAGTTTAACAACTTCATCTTCAATCTGGAACAATACTTTAGGCTTACGAAAATAGATTTAGATGAGACTAAGATTTTCATGGCAATAATATTCAGACTAGTGATGCCAAACTCTGATAGATCACCATATATGAGGAAATTGTCTAGGAAAGATTGAGCATCGACTTATAAGAATACCCCAAGAGTGAACTGATAGCATAGTTCTACCATAAAAATATTGAATTCATGATAAGAAGAAAGCTAAATTAGATCAAGCACATTGGGTCAATTAGAGGCTATGTTAAAACTTTCTCAACATGCATATTAGACATCAAAGACATGTCTGACAAGAATTATTTATCTCATTTCATAGATAATTTGCAATCATGGGCTAAGACATAGTTATTTAGACAACGGGTGTAAGATTTAACTTCCACCTAAAATATAGCTGAAAGACTTATGGACTATGCCATTGAAAGGGACAACCACAATCAAGGGACAAGTGATAATCCATCAAAGAAGCTCATATAAAGTGCATCCAGCATTAAGTCAAAAAGAAAAACCAAGAGTGAGGGAAGTGATTTAGAAAAAAAAAAAAATCGTCACCGATGAACTCCTAGAGCTCTAAGGAAAGCATCTGCACGCCAGCAAGTAAAAAGATGTCTTCTAATAGGTGTTTCTTACGTAACGAACCGCATAAGGTGGTACAATGCCCACATAAAGGAGCTCTAAGTCCACTACAATGAAGAAGTAATCAACTGGAGTCAAGAGATAACAAGAACAATGGGGACCAAACTTACATGGGCACCATCCACATCATGTGTGTCAATAGAGAAGCATGCTCATACATCCACCAAGTTCACAGATCCACTATCCGTGGAAATCCAAATGATGGCAAGAGTGCTTGTGCCATGGCCAATATAGGCGCCAATCACAACTTCATAGTAGGAATTGAAGCAAATAGATTGAGCATGCGACTAGAGCAAGAAGGTAAAAACATGAAGGCTGTTAACGCAAAGGCAAAGCCCACCCTTAGTGTTGCCCAGCCTGAGTCTATGCAACATAGATAGTGAAACGAAAAGATGAGTTTCACGACAACACCTATGGATGACTTTACCAAAATTTGAGGATGGAATTCCTTAAGGAGACTAAGAGAGTACCCATGTCCAACTTAATCTCCGTGCTCCTCATGGGTGAGAGTCCGTATTTAGTGAGCACCTCCAAAATGCCAAAAGAATTTGAGAGAAATGGAAAAGACAATGTGTTATCTGCACTCCAATTTAAAAAGAGTTTAAAATAAGGCGAGCCTAGTTTCCTTGTGGCATTGCCAATGAAAGAATACGTCAACTGTGGGTCATTATTTCTTGAAGTCAGCATGCTCCTAGAGAAATTTAATGAGTCGATGCTAGTGGAGTTTTCCATGGTTCTTTCACCCTAAAGAGTAGGGGATCACTAGATCAAACTAACCAAGGGTGAGACCACTAACTCAAGGAGCATACAAGATAGCACTTCACTAGCTTCAAAAACAATTGGATGAGCTAATCAACTCAAGATTCAACCACCATTCGAAAGCACCTTACAAAGCCCCTATTTTATTTCAAAAGAAGCAAGATGGGAGTTTGTATCTTTGCATTGACTATAGGGCTCTAAATAAGGTAACCATGAAAAACTACTATTTAATTCCTTTGATCGCTAACTTATTTGATCAGTTGAACAATGCAAAATACTTTAAAAAGCTCAACCTGTAGTCAAATTATCACCAAGTCAGAACCTCAAAGGAAAATGAGCCAAAACTTACGTGTTACAAGATTTTGAGTTTTTGAATGTCTCGTAATTCCGTCTGATTTGACCACTGCCCTACTGATATTTTGCATGTTGACAAACCGAGTATTCCATGAACACTTAGACAAATTTGTGATGGTTTATTTGGATGACATCATGATGTAAAGTTCAAGCCTAGAAGATCACTTGAAACATGTGAGACTAGTATTCCAAAAGTTGCAAGAGAATCATCTCTATATAAAGCATAAAAAGTGCTCTTTCGCCCAAGAGGGGGTCAACTTCTTAAGGCATTTCATGGTGGTAAGGTTAAATAAGAATGGATCCAAAAAAAGTGCAATCTATCTCGAATTGACAAGCCCCAACAAATGTGAGCAAGCTGTGCTCATTTCTTAGCCTTGCTAACTACTATTGATACTTCATAGAATGATATTCAAAGAAAGTTATGCCTTTGACAAATTTATTCAAGAATGATAGAAAGTAAATTTGGTTGAAAATATGTCAGAAAGCCCTTGAGGCATTTAAATGTGCAACAATGAAAGAATGTGTGTTAGCCCTCTCGAACGTTACCAAATACTTTGAGTTGTAGACTGACGCATCAAATTTTGCCCTTGGAGGGGGTCTTATTGTAAGAAGCCATCTAGTCGCCTATAAAAATAAGAACCTGAATAAGGTAGAATGACGTTGTGTAGCCTGGAGAAAAAGTTGCTATCGATCGTGTCCTATCTAAGGCCATGAAGACACTATTTCCTCAGCTCCAAGTTCATGGCGAAAACCGATGACATTATTTCCAACCACATCCTCATGTGACCGAAGTTAAATTCAAAGTAGGATTAGTGGTAGGAATTCTTGGCAAAATTTGACTTAGAGCTAGGACAAAAAGTCGGACACTACAGCCAAGCTGTGAATGCCTTGGCAAAAACCGGCCTTGCCAACTTATCTCAAATAGCCACCTACCAACAAGTAAAATTACTATAACAATTAGAGAATAGATAAAGTAAAACCTTGAGAAGGACCTAATAGTCGTGACTCTGTGTTGATTCAAGAAGTCAAGAGTCGGAGATTTTAGGATAACGATGGTTGATATTCATGAAGAGGCACAAGATTTTCAAATCTAAGGCTGGAGAATTGAGGATAATGCTCCTTGAAGATTGTTATGATACTCTATGTGCTGGTCACTTGACATAGCAGAGTACCCTGAGCCTACTACAGAAGGATTATTACTGGCATAAGATTAAGGACGATCAGATGAATTATATAAAAATATGTCTCACCTATAAACAAGACAAGATTAAATATCAAAAGCAAAAAGGATTGCTGGAACCCCTCACTGTACTTAGTAGGCCCTCAAAAAGTATTTCCCTCAATTTCATCACCGGGTTGCTCAATGCTGGCAAGTACTTGTGCATCTAGGTGGTTGTGAACTATTTATTAAAGTATGATACTTTTGTTCTAACATTAACCCCACGTTTGGTAGCCCGGAATAGAAATTCTATTCTAATTCCACGGGAATTATAATTCCCGTGTTTGGTTGCGAAATAAGCCGGGAATAAATATTCCCGGGGAATATTTATTTCCGGATTCAAAGAAAAAAGTATTACCTAAGAGATATTGATATTATTTATTCCCAATGACCTAAGAATTACAATTCTCGCACAACTTTTGTAATATTTTGAAATTGCCCTCGTTATTATTATTGTTATTATTNCATATTTTTCATCTATATACTTCCACACATCAATAATTTCTATACCATTGTCACCATATGTTATCTATTTGTAAAAAAATATTGAAAAAGTATATAAATTATATTAATTTCTTGTAATTTCGGCAATATAATTTATTCATATCTTTAAATTACACATTAAAGTTCCAGCATGTCTATAGTTCTGACTACATGTCATATAATTGAAAGAAAAAAGAAGAAAAACTCCATATTTACTTTGATGAAGGAATTATTTTCTCCAATTGAAACAAAACATGTATTCGTATTTAAGTGATGCTTTAGGTTGACTAATTATGAATCATTGTAAAGAATTAATGGAATATATTCAAATAAGTCCTAACATATTGTTAGCAAATCAAAACTCGAATCTAATATCCACGGGTCAAAAATGGTGTCTAACCCTGACTATAAGAAATAATAAATAGTCGGCTCACACATGGTTCGTGAATAGTGATGTATGGCTTTTTGTTATATGAAAACAATCATAGCATGAATTTCGATATTTGCCTTTATTGGTAAAATTATTACTGATCCTTGGTCCATTTACACATTAGAATGGATTTAGTATAATTCATGTTTCATACATAATTATTATATTTTTGGCATGATTCATGTATTTGTATAGATTTTAGCATGTCTGATCATTAGCATACAACTTTCACATGTTTATTTGGAAAATATTGTTATTGGCATATCAAAATTTTGATCATATCATTACCTCCACATATTTCATTGGTAAATATTCACATATAAAAATATATATGCTTTACTTAAAGTCATTCTTATTTCTATTTTTGCTAACCTTCCATATTAGTAGGTTCGGTATCTTGTAGGCAGTTTGGATCATGAGGAGGAGGCTTTTGGAGAATGGTTCTGCGATGTTTGGGTGTGCTAAAATGTAATTGAAAGTTTTCAAATGACAGTTCAATTGTGGTTTTGGTTATATCTGTATACAGCCACCCGCCTATAATGTTTAAATTTTAGTAAATCGTGGAAATACATAGTTCGATACTTCAATTTTTAGTTAAGATTTTTCCTTACATATGATTTGAGGTCAATTAGTGTCGACGTTTGAAGCAACTTTCGAGTACAACTTTTGGGTCCTATGGTTTGATTATTATATTATTATTATTTGGGCCATTTAACAACATTCAATACAGATTTGCATCCCAGTGTCGATTTAAATTTAATTGGGTTGAATAAACAATTGATTTTTTGGGGTATTAAATGAAAAAATCAAATATTAATATAATTATAGATCAAAGAATAAAATAATCTAACATTAAGACGGGGCTGTGACGATACTGGAGAGTGCCTTAAAGCATTATGAGTGACAAAGATGGCCACTTCATAAAAACCTTTTGGTCAGAACTCTTTAGACTATTCAATTTAGAATTAAATCTCATGAAACTAACATCTTGAAATTGGAGGTCCCACGGAAAGATACAATGGCATATTCAAGGAGTACTTGCACCATTTTGTGAGTGTCAATCAAAAGAATTGGTTGAAGATCCTCGGTATTGCTCAATTTTGTTTCAATTCTCAAAAGTGTATTCAAACAAGAGTCCTTTTGAGATTATAATAAGTCATAAACCAATTTTTCCACACAAGGTGACTCAGCCATACAAAGGCAAGTGTTTTCGCACTTACAACTTTGCCCAAATGCGGAAACAGAACACGGATAATGCCAATACCTACTTAGAGAAAGTGTCTCATCGTATGGAGAAGTGGTTTGACTAAAAGAGGCGGCTTGTGCAATTCAATATGGGAGATCTTGAATTGGTAAATCTCTTCCAAGAGGAGATATGATTCCTTTGAGGAAGAAACAAGAGCCTCCTGTAGAAATGTATGAAGGCCCTGGCATGATCATTACTCGTGTGGGGAAGTCCTCGTACAACATAAATCATTCAAAATGGATGCAGTTCCAACATTTATATGTGAGTTGTTTGAAATCATATTATCCCAATAAGGAAGAACCTTCACACAACCTTTCGCAACGAACCAACATCAGACTGAGGATACCGCTAATGTTATAAGTTAAAGAGATCATTATTAAATAAGAGATGATGACATCAATTGAAAATTAAAAAGAAATGCTTGTGAAGTAGAAGGGAAGACCAACAAAACAAACAAAATAGGAACTTGATGAAGACATGAGACTGAAGAGGTGAGACATCAAAGCTACATTGAAGATCAAATTAACAAGGATGTTGACAATTTATTAGTGATGGTAGAATCCAAATCAAACCATGTAAATACATGATTTTTTCACATTCCCTTTTAGGAATTTAGGCGAATTTAGATTGAATTTTAACATTATAGAAAAACTAGATATCTTATTAGCAAAGTTGAGGGCTTTCAATGTATACTAATGTCAAAGGCTAAAAGATCAAATTCCTCTATCTGGAAAATGTATTCAAGAAATCATTTTCCATATTTGATTATTGCCTATTGCTATTGATTATTTGCTCGTGTTTCAATAACTTCAACTAGCAACTTACATGTATTCAATATTCTCGACACTATGTGCTTTCTCGTGAGTATATCCCGTCATCAATCCTCACACTTAAATGTACTCAAGGGTCAACTTTGCTAATGTTTGGTTCCTAACGGGAACGTACACACCATATGGTTTTTGTAGCTATAAAATTTGAACCATGACACAAGGCACAAGCATAGACCTAATGGCAATGACAAGCACATTTATGGAGCACAAATAGAATAAGAAACACACAGATACATAAAACCATACCATATTTCAGGTAGTAAAATAAAAGACAAAGACATACAAGAACAATAGAATTAATAGAGAATTTGAACTACCGTTCTCAAGATACTTCTCAAAAGTTAATATTGATTATCAAATAAAGTTCATATTCTTCCTGTTCATTAGACTTATAGGCTCCAATATTTCCTTTCTCTTCTTTATATCCCTCTAAGTTAGCATCTTCCTTTTTCTTCAAACTCCAAAGTGCACCCATAAAGAAGATGAAGTGTTTCCTCAAGACTACGTGTTCACACTAATTCTCAATCAAGCTTAATATGTAGGCTTATTTACTCCAACTCCTCTAGCAATAGAATACCATGCTGTAATATCATCCTCAAAATACATATTGAAATGTATTTCATGCACATCATTGTTTTCATTTGCAGCAGTCATCGAAGGTTTAGTTCCAACACTAGCAATTAAATCCCTGAGTAATATCATTTTGACATGTAGAAACAAAGGAGAGCACCTGAGAGCCTGAATATGTGCAAGGCTCAAGGCCTTGCAAACAAGATCAAGGTGCGCTTTTAAGAACATTTGAACAACACAGTATGGCTTAACCATGTGCAAGATATTTTCTTCCTTTTCCCGTATGTTTGAAAGAGAAATCCAGGTTAATAAATTCTCTTTCTTTTAAGAATTCTCTCATAGTCAATTTTAACTTGTTCTTGGTTATGGCAACTGAATACTATCTAAATTGCACCCCATCTTGATCCTATTTAACCTAAAACATTTCCGTTTTGAGTACTTTCAACCAAGTTTTAGTTTAAACCCCATTCCTCGTTTAGTTTCTTCTACAATCACAAGCAAATAACTTGGCAGAATAGAATTAGAAGGAAGAAATCAACGACCCTATTGACGTGTATGAAAGCAGGTATCATCTGCATCTATGTGAGAAACAAATATCCATAATCCTACTCAAAGAGTACCAAGTGTACAAGGATATTAGATCACCAAAGAGAGAATTTAGGGCTAACTTTCAATTAGTTATTTAATGGTTAGTACACTATCAACCAAAACTAAAAGCATTGCTCAGTGCTGAATTGCCATTAGTTGAGCCCGTTTGAGCACCAGAGAAGAGCATGGAATCAAATATTAGCCAACATGGCAAATATTGGCTAATGTATATCGATATTATGCCCCGGATTTTGAGATTTTCTAATACCACAATAAATCTCGATATTTCACAGTATCAACAATATATTAGTTAATATTCAAAATATCATTCAGATATCAAATAATTCAAAATTTTGGCTGATATGGTGAGTAATATTTCCCCACTAGGTTCAGAATCATAAAAAGAAAAAAAAAAAATACCATTGATATGTCTAATAATAATATATATAAACTACTATGGCCACAAGGACTGACTGATATGTATACCATACTCATATTTTCATCTATGGCAAAGAGGGAATATAAGACTCTTCACCTTCTACAAAGAAAAGGTATTGTCAATAACAAGAATGAACAAAAAGCATAAAACTGCATTACAATGATAAATATACATTTGTCCAAATCCTATACCACTAAACAACAAAAAAATTTTGAATGACACAAATGATTCAGTAATTCCATTTTTCAAATCAAATACAAAGCCCATGAAGAAGTCATACCTCGTTTAAATTCAATTTTCTACCCATTTACAGACAAACCTTTAGAAACTATGTTCCTGCTCTGAATAACATAAATTTTCACAAAACAGATTCGAATGGTCCGTAATCAGCCAGGAAGAGGCGGTCTTTTAACTGCAAGCTACAGGTCAACAGGCCAAAGAGGGAAATCTAAAGCATAGTTTCTCAAACATAAGAAAGGTAACATTAATTGAGCCAATGTCATATTGGGGAACGAAAAGGCAATATGAATTAGGAGTAGCAAAAATAGAAAGAATGTGTTTGATGAGAAGCCAACTTTTCTTGATATATGGGAAGCCAGCTAGAGGCAAATCATCATTGCAGTCATCTGCTTATGGAAAAATGTGAAACCAAACTTCGAGAAAATACATTCTCCAAAATGGGAAAGCATAGCCAATCAGGAAATATAAAAAATCTAGGAACAGAAGAGAAGGTGCAAAAACTGCCTAAGATAAATGATACATCATAAATGGTACAAACCAAGAAATTAACCAAAAATACCTACCTCAATAGCAAAGCCATCTCTTTTAAACTTCTTGTATTTGCTCTTCTCTTCAGGTCAACAAGCTCAGGGACATCATTCATGTGCTTCTTTGAGTACACACACAGAAGATTCCTGAAACAATTCAAAGTTCACAAATTGCTAGGAGTAATTTTGGGAAACAATAATAAATATTCAGCAAGTTCAAAGCATAATCACAAGGGTTATAAGCAGCACCTTCCCATACTAAAGGGCTTGCATAGAGGGTCGGTTAGAACTCGATCTCCTGCTACATAAATCTACATCATAAAGGAAGTCACATTTTGCCAGGTAAAAATTTAGAATTGAGACATTGCAGATTAAAATTATGTAATGAAGCACTTGGATGTCACCATGTCCTCAGCAATGTGAGGGTTCGTTTTTTCAAGCAGCAATGCAATAATTGCAGGATCTGCTTCAGTTTGATGATTGGATATCAAGATGATGTTGTGCCCCTGCATTCCATGTTTTAGTATAACTTGAATACAACACTAACAGAAAGTGAATGCATAAAAAGGTTCATGCATTCTCAGATACAGAAACAAGAAACTACCGTAATCAACAGCATGAATTCTGTGAGACACAGTTGATAAAAGTTTTCTGCTGTGATTCTAATACTTCAAGCCTCCTTAACTCCCCCCAGACTCTACTTAGGTACAATGACAGAAGTCGCCATATATTATGATCCCTAACTCTTTCCAAAAAGGATTTAATGTCTTTATTTTTTTCTTTTTTTTTCTTTTTTTCTTTTTTGTCATTCCATTTTAAAAGTTCTTCAATGCAATTTCTGAAAATTGTTGGACTTTTCTATAAACCATGAGCACCATTTTTATGGAAAGTAGGACCATCAAAGACATGATAATGATCTGAAGACCTTCCTTCCATAATAGCAATTTAGCGAAGTCATTTTGAACCTTAGAATTTGTTTTTTTGTTGAAAATAACTTACTAGAAAATATTTTCCTCATTTTCTAGTGTTTGGCACGCATGAGAAAATATTTTTCACTTTTTTCGATGTTTGGCATGTAATGGAAAATATTTTCCTAGTCAAACAAAAATTATGCTTAAATTTCAGAAAACGACTTCTTATCAAAACAGGAAGTCATTCTCCAAAGTTCATCAACTACTTACTAATGATCATTAAGACCTGTTAATGAAGTTTTCACCCAAATATAATATCATTGTGGCAATGGCACCTCGACCCTTCGGTTACCGACTGGCAATACCTTAGGCCACCACCATCAATCGTAGGGCAAAAATGTCGGCCACCGTCAATCACCAACAGGCGTGTAACACCCTGAGCAGCCAATGTCATTATCTGGTAGTCAACATCCCCAAAACCGTCGCCAGTCATAGAATGGTGAGACAGTGACTCCTCTGGTAGCCACTGTGATTTGCCAGCCAATATAACTTGACCCAGGCCCGCTTCCCACCGACACCCTGACCACTGTCACCAGTCATTGATCATTGACATCCTTGACCGTCATCAGTGGTCACCAGTTGAAGACGCTCCCCGTCTAGCTGGTTGCTAGCTGTCAACACTCCTAACCACACCATTAGTCATTGACTAACAACGTCCCTGACCCCACCACTAAAATGAAATATCAGCATATCAAAGACAGATTCACAATGAATGAAAACACTATCTTGACAGCTAAATATCGCCACCATCCCAAAATTATTACCACAATCAATAACTGTAGACATCCACTATTGCTTATCAATTTTGCTTGATACTCCATATTTTCATATACATGCCAAACATTGGAAAATATTTCAATAAGAAATTATTTTATTTGAAAATATATTTCCGTGAAAAATGTGGAGAGCATCTTCTAGAAAGATATTTTTTGCGGAAAATATTTCTGACAAACAAAACAAACATTATACCAATACCGAAAGGGATTTTCCAAATTAGAGTATTATATCATTACCAATAAAAAACAAATTTCATTGAACTCTAATTCAAGCGTATTTAACAAAGGAGTCTTGCCCTTAGCTCTCACTTCATTCTGATGTGGAAACTGAAAGCTGGTGAGAATTAAGCAGCTATATTCATACTTCTATCTTCCTTTCTCACCCTCCATTCACTTAAGACACTTTTCTTATTCTAAGTATGATAAAAGGCATAGGAAAAAGGGAAATATCTGAGTAATGTAATTATTTACAAAAATAAAAGTATGTGCTTGAAAATAGCACAACCCGTAAGAGTACTTAAGAACCTTTGCCTAAGATTCTATGGACAACCTGATAAGAAACTCATAACAAAACAAGAAGTATACATTTAAAAGGTGGAGTGATTAGCATGGAAGGCAGATGGAGGTAAATTCCACTAGTCAGATGTTAACTTTGCCAGCATTAGTTGATGTTGTGTAGCTAATATGGAACATAAAGGTTATTTCTGCACCACACAATAAGGAGAAAAATACCAAAGGAAAATAAAACACTACTACATATTGGGATCAGATACCTGCTGGAGCTTCTCTTCCATCTCGCAGAAAAGGGCGATGTTGCCAACAAAAGAGTTTCTGGGTGATTCGGTGATATAACGTCAGCAGTAGCATGGATATGACCTAGGTACCAAGAACTGAAATCCAAAATGCTACAAAAAACACATCCTAACAATAAGGTATCCTTTAGTTTGGAACAATTATACAAACAAGGCAACAGGAAATGCAATCAAAATTCATCCTAAGAATATAGCATTGCAGGGGCACATTGGCAAACACGAACCACCACCAAAATAGTGCCTTATAATTTTTAGAGCAGTACGTACTCGCCTATATCATCACTAGAAAAAGAAATTCCCAACAAGGTAAAAGTTGGAGAAGAATAAGAAAATAAATAGATAAATGATGTTAGTGTTGGGTTCTGAACTCCCTTATTTGAACTCATGAGGAGATCAATAGATAATGCACAACAAGCAATAACTATCACAAATAATAAGATACAAAAATTTACACAGAAAAATCACGACACTATAAATCCGAAGAATATCCACTACTCAGTGAGTTTTGATTACAAAAACATCCAACAAATACAAGGATACAACACTTTACAATAATGAACCCGAGCAATAGAGAAAATAGGGAGAAAGATAAAAAAAAAAAAAATGACCAATAAAATATCATTTATAACAATAAGAACAATATACCCAGAGTTGGTAGAGAATGGAACACAATTCGGGAATCAAACGGATGACCAAATCTTCTTATTATCTCTTCTCTATCCCTTTCTCTTCTTTTTCTCACTATACGGGCACTCAACAACTCAAAGGAACTACAATAAATACCTAAAATCGCATAAAGACGATTTCATATCAAGAACATTGTATGAGCGCCCATCGGACACGAGCTACTGTGCAAATGGTGCACAAGCCCCTCAGATACTGAACAATCCAGACAAAATACATTGTACGCCTCTCAGGCGCTCATCGAGCACCTTTATTTCAGACAAAATATGCATGTATGCCTCATAGGCATTCATCAAGCATCTCTATTTAGGGCAAACAACGCACATGCTTGGCTTAAATGTCTGTCATATGCCACCCGATAATTTCCTCTAATTAGGCCAAGACTTGTGCGACATTGGCCGTACCACTAGACGATATACAAAATTAGTATAGGACTCACAAGGAAATGACTCAAAACCCAACAGTTAACATTTTCAAACCAGATCATGGATACGGTTGTATGAAAAGTTCATCCCATACCCATGGTTACCATGTTTGCTATACATTTCCCACCCCATACAGGGGTGCACAACCCACTAGGTACCAAATCCAAGATTGCAGTTTATGACAACCATTTATGGATGAGAGAACTTCACCAGCAAATACAGCCAGTAACAAAAAATATATATATGAGAGCGAGAGAAAAATGGGAGGAGGAGGACAGGATACAACCACAATAAGTGCTCAACAAAAATTGAAGTTTTAGCTAAACAAGCTTTTCATCTTTCTCTTTTTATTCACAAAGCAACAGAAAAGAATTAGTAATATGAGACCAGAGGGCATCACCTAGTAGGAACAAACATTACATAGATGTAAAACTTCACAGCTTCGTCTATTGCAACCATGTATTCAATAAATGGATACACATATCACACGAAGCAAAAGAAAAGAGAGTGGTAGAGCTGACAGTATGCTAACTCACCTGAAGTCAACCAATGGGCGAACGTAATTTTGGCCAAACATGTAATAGTCAAAAGGCTCTCTGATTGCTTTGTGATGGGGAAAATATTCAAAAGGATCCTGAAAAATTACTATTACTTTCATAAGGATGATGCAGAGAACTGCAATGGGAATCGCCCACTTAGACAAGTCTAAATGTCTCAGTGGTGATTAAGACAAAGACCAATAGTACCTCCACGTCCAAAAATATACGATCAAGTGCAACACTCATATTTGTCAATATAATGTCATCTGCATTGGAAATTCCACTTTGGAGAACCTGCAAAAAACAACATCATGCCAAATATCATCAGAGGATGCAGACAGCATCCTGAAACGTGCAGTTCTGAGGAAAACATGCCAATCATAGCCATTAGACGGAGAAAAATTACTTGAAATAACAAAATGACAAGGAAGCCCATTTACCAATGCTATAAACAAGGAATTGTTGTCAACAAAAGAAGCATTACATCACAAGAAACACCAAAAATAGGCAATGCCAAGAAGACAAACATTGAAAAGAAAAAAAAAAAAAAAAAAAAAGCTAATGTGCACCACCAAGCATATAGACAAAGAAAAACAGCTCAAAGCAAATCTTGTCAACCATCCAGAACAGCATATTCACGAATCTATACATAAAAGGAAATGAAGCAGCTATATTTATTACTGAAGTTTTTTTCTCCACATGTATTGATCCCCTCCAATTTGTGATGAATAATATGTTTTTTGATCCACATACATTCTGCGACTGATCCCTGGGGGTCATCCCCCTGAAAACATAGATGAAACCATTACCCGAAAGGCTTACACACATGCCTACCAGGTTCCACTAAGTCTGAGTAGCAGCGTTACCCAGATCCCCGTTCGATGTCTTGCTCCTCCTCATCTTTGTGAGATTTAATAAGTGTATGAATAACAACTTGATGGTTAGGATTGAAATAGCTAGCCACACAAGAACATTCTTGCCTTCATTTGCTGCAAATCTTAAGTATATTTTCCTGATATTGTATTGCGTTGATCTTTTCAGAAGGAACTTATACTTGCTCATCTTTGGATGCTTGTGAAAATGCTTGTATCAAACTATCACCCTGCACACTCAGTAGTGGCATATTGTAATTCAACTGAAACCAACAATGTTTCCTCTAAACTCCCCCTCGGCTTTGTCACACCACTACGGATGTAGGAGAAGTCATCCCACTAGCTTTACCACTGATTCTCTGGTTTCTTCAGCTACGTGATTCTAATTCTCATGAATAGTGGACTTGTTTCCAGGGAGTGAAGAAACCACTTTGTTCCCTTGATTGAGATCATTCTTTCTAGGAGCCAGAGTTTGTCTGGATCTTCAGGGGACCTTTGGAGTTGACTACCCTGATATTGATGGGAAGCCTCACCTCTAATCTTTTCAACATGAATTTTTGAAATATCCACAACAGCTTTGGATGAAAATACTTCAGAGGCAATCATTAATAAGTCACACGTCCAGCATTAGCAACCAAAAACTTATATAACGCGAGTTAGTCAATAGAATCATCTTGATTAATATATTTCCATATTCCTCCTGCATGGGTTTCACTCATTATTATTCAAACGAACATATGTGTACTCATTAGACAATTAGAAAAATCTAATTAACTTCAACTCTTTGGAAAGTGAAAGAGCATCAAATAGGGAACAACCACAGAAAGATTTTACCACTGCTCGTGGAACTGCAATATTAGGTATGTATAATCATGGGATAGAGCTCAACAAAACTGCATTACTAGCACAAAGAGAAATCACAATTAAGATTCAAATCTGATGCTAGGAAAGGGGAAGGAGGGGAGGAGAAGAAGAAGAAATTGGGAGATGAGGAAGAAATAGGAAAAGTGAACAGAAAGAAGAGAAATAAAGATAAGTAGAGAGAGAAGGAAATTACAATCACTCAATATTCATTCAACTAATTAATAATGCCTTCAACATTAGAGCTATAATCATTATATAAAAAAAACTTTACTCCTAAGTTAATNTGTATATGTATATGTATATGTATATGTATATGTATATAATATTATGTACAAATCTAATCAATTATGTATTTTTCCATACTTAACAATGACATGCGGCTTGTTTCACACCCAGAATTAATACTCAACTTCATTCTTGCATTTAGCAATCCTCTCTGCAATACCTCCTAAAATTAATACTGATTGATCGAGAAGTATCAATTTGTTAACCATAAATTGATGTCGGTGACTAAACATAGCTTTAGTAAAAATATTAATCAGTTGTTATGTAGTGAAAATAAGAGAAATGGCAATCTCATTTTAAACAAGTGCTTCCTAAGAATAATGACAATCTACCTCAATATGTTTAGTATGTTAATAAAATGCTGAACTGATTGCACTCTAAGTAGCACTTATATTATCAGCATAAAACATAATAGGTAGAAGTTAAGAAACACTAAGCTCACGTAATAGTCCACGAACCACACTATTTTAGAGTAGGCAAAGAATATGGCTCAATAATCAGGCTCAAAGGAAAATTTTGAGACACTATCTTGCTTCTGACTTTTCCATTCGATAAGGTTATTAACAAAAAACATACACCAACCAGTAAAGGAACGAGTATCCATACAACCAACCTAAATAACATCACGAAAACCATCCAATTTTAAAGTCTTAGAAAGAAAGACTAAACCTCACCCTGATGTACCCTAGATATAGCACAGTAGACATCGTATGTCAACCATATGAGTCCGACAAGGTTCTTTTATAAATTGACCGAACAATTGAATAATAATAGGAAATATCAAGTCGAATAATAATTAAATAATTTAAACTTTCTACCAACTATCAATACATCCAATGATCAAGTAGCAATTCGCTAATTGTTTTACATAGCTTCGGATTAACTTCCATAGGCATAAGAGCTGAATTTTCATCTTGCTGGCCAGCTAGAGGGGGAAGAACCTAAGTATACTTATGATGAAGTGAACGGATACCCTTAGAACAATATTGGAACTCAAGTCCAAGGAAATACCATAATGACCCGAGATCGATCATATGAAATGCAGATTTGAGACATTACTGGATATGGCTCAATTAACTTAGGATTGGATCTTGTAATCACAATATCATCTTCTTATACTAGGAGAATCACAATCCTAATATTAGTCACTCAAAAGAAAGAGGGGAGTTATACTAGCTCTAAGTAAAATTGAATTCCAAAATAGTAAGAAACTTTTCAAACTAGGCTCATGAAGCTTGCTTCAATCCATATATGGATTGCTTAAGTCAACAAACCTCATTAGAAGAAGGAAAAAACACACCAAGAAGAGTCAAAAATATTTCTTCCTTTAGATCACCAAATAAAAATGCATTTTTTACATCTAATTAGTAAAGCAACTATTCTTTTGAGGCAGTAATAGCAATAATAGTATGGATTTTGGTCATCTTAGCTTTTGGAAAAAAATATTTCCTCATAACCAATCCCATGTTCTTGTCAATTTTCAGTAGCCACCGGTCGAGATTTATTCCGCTCGATAAATTCATCATCATGGAACTTGATAGTATACACCTATTTACACCCAGTTGGAGTAACTCAATGAGGATTAAAAATGATATCCCAAGTGTGATTTTCTTTTGGAGAATAAAGTTCATCCTGCATTGCTTGCTGCTAACGCACTTGAGTAGTAGCTTGAGAATAAGACTTAAGACAATAGTAGCAATCGAGGCTTGAATAGCGGAATGAGCAAATCCATATCTATTAAGAGGTCAAGGAAACCAAGTATACCGGCAAGGCATGGGATCAAGCAATGATTCAAGAATAGGAAGAGACAGTAGTCAACGTCACTGATACACAACACTTGGCTTAACGCGAGGAGTACTAGTTGTTTCAACGAATGGAGGTAGGAAAATATATGAAGCAATAGAGTCATTATGACATGGAAAGTGGCATTGATTTTCAAAGGAAACAACATTACGAGAAACACAAAGTTTGTTAGAATCCGTATTGTAGAAAACAAACCCTTTATGAGAATTACTATAGCCTAGAAAAGTACATTAAACAACTTGAATAGCAAGTTTGTGACATTCATTGGAAGAGAGGTAAACAAAGCATACACATCCAAAATTATGCAGAGAATAACAGTGCAGATGGACACCAAACAAACGATAATACAAAGAATTGAAATTTATGTTTGGGGAAAGTAGACAATTAATTAAGCAACTGTAAACGTAGCTTCCACCTGAAAACGAGGTGGAATAGATGATTCCAGTAACATGGTATGATTGATATCTAAAGGATGTCAATTCTTATGTTCCGCAACTGCATTTTGTTGAGGGGTGTAAGGATATGATCACCGAAAGAGGATACCCTTCTTCTATAGAAAGGAGTGGAAATCTCAAGACATGTTTACCTCCAAAATCAGATCGAAAAATTATAATATAAGTAGGAAATTGTGTTTTGACATGGGAAACAAAAGTTTGGAAGATAGTAAACATCTCAGCTTTGGATCTAAGGAAGTGAATCCAAATAAAACTACTATAATCACTAATAAATGTTACAAACTATCATTGCTAAGCATGAGAAGGAATTGGGGTGGCCCGATTTCTTATACCACAAATGCCATCACGAGTAATAACCAAACAACTGACAAATATAGAACAAGGAAAAAAAATGCTAAAGAGGAAATAGACCTCTCACTTTAGGCCCCTTTACTATCAACTATCCCGATACTCAATCTTGCACACAAGAATCATCACAATCACAGTGTACAACACAAGTTTCGTCTACTGATTATCAAACAGAAATTAAATTTGCAAATAATCTAGGAGACAAAAATATCAAAAAGAGATGTCCCAAAGTTTCCAACTATAATAATCGGAAGAGTACTACTATCAGCTATCTAAATGTGTTGCTTACCATAACACATAGGAATATTATGGAAAGCTTCCAGATTGCCTATCATGTGACTAGACACTGCAAAATCAATAAACCAAAGAGAGGTAAAAGGCTTTTTCTTACCTTGGAGACCAAGAATAGATAAGGTGGAGATAGTCATCTGTTGAATTCGCTCTAATGTAATAGCAGAAGAAGAGGATCTTAGGATAGCCACTGATATGAAAATGTAGCATGTACATTTGACTGAAAAGTCGATCAGACAATAAATGCTAATTGATTTTAAGGGTGTACACAGCAATCCTTAATAATATGACCTTTTTGCAAAAATTGTAAAACTTAATGTAGCAATATTTTGCAATGTGCCCAAATTCCTTACAACTATAACATTATGGCAAAGATATAAATCGTCCTTTTTCTTAGGCCACATAGATCATATTAACAATTACAGTAACAATAGATTCTTAAGCGAGATCATGTTAGGAGGCAAGATGTTCTTCACGCAAGAGTTCTCCCAAACAAATATCCAAGGATGGGATAGGTTATTGGCCAATTAATCCAACACGAGCACTTTCAAACAACGATCATAGCTTCATTAAAAATTGATCATTTTGGCTCTCATAACGGACATCTTGCAATGCTACAAGCGCCTCCTGGGGAACCTTTGACTATACTAATCCAGCATAATCATTCCATAAATTAAAGAATCCTGAAAAGAATTGTTCAATAGATGAATTTCCTTGGAAATAATTTCTAATATCTAGCTCCAAATAAAACTTTCGAGAGGAATTATCTTGGTAATAAATTTGATGAAGATAAGCCCACATCTCCTTAGCAATGGAAAATGAGCGCTAATTATTTACTATACGTAGCTCAACAGAATTTATTAACTAGGAAATAATTCAAGTAACCTTACTTTCTTAAGAACTAAGTTCTTTAGAATTAGTAGGAGTTTTAGTTGATCTATCCATATGTCACCACAATCCCTTTCCCTTAACAAATATCTTAATTTGAAATTTCCAAATTTAATATTTTTTCTTTAAAATGAATAATAGAATTTCTAACTAGCATTGTAAAAAATTAGGGCTAACTTACAGTATCAAAGAAATAGTGTCGATCACATGTGATTCTAATTCCACAGAAAAAATATAGAGCTGGTCACATGAAGGTACCACACCCTACTCAAATATAGAGCCGCCCTGTGATTCTAATCCACGAAGAAGAGATGTCCACGAAAATCAAGAGAACCTATGATTCTTACAACTCTAATTCCACAAAGAAGGAATTTCCATGAGAGCTCCTGCAGGAGAAGTGGCACAAGAGTTCCAATATCCAAGAAGAGGTGAACCTGCATGGTTTCAAACTCTTTACCACAGACCACAACTGAGAGAGCCAAGACCAATAACCTTTTATTTGAAACTCTAGAAGAAATTGAAGGATTCACTTAAGGTAACTGAAAACTTCAGCAATCCAAGAACAAGCGGTAACAAGATTAGAGAACTAGGGTTTTTTGTATCTCTGATACCATGACCTGAATTGTATTGTGGTTTGAATCCTACCATCAAGTCTCTTCTTTCCATTAAATAGCCTCAATATTTACATAACCTTTACATAATTATGATATTCTAGGATTACAGTAATAAATGAGATTATCTCCTAGTTTTGAAACTACATGTGTGTGCGTGTGTGTACAAATCTAATCAATTACCTATTCTTTTCTACTTAACAATGATATTGATGGGTACGCCAGTAATGGGCTAGCGCGGAAAGGAAGAAACAGCCCAGAGTCGCTACGGCCCATTTGCACCAGAACGGTCAATGCCCCGCGTTGACCGGCTGGAAACCAAAGAAGATGAAATCAGGACAGTTAGCTTCCAAGACGGTCAACACTTCTGTTAACCGAAAACCTGACTGCTTGCAGACCAAGCCTAACGCGGCCGAAGCCCAACCTGGCCCACGCTACTGTCCAGGACCAGCAACGGTCTTTTCCCTTGATTACACGCCCTTCACAGAAGACAATCCTTTCTGTAACGGTCATCAGCAAATCCAATGCACATCCCTAAAGAAAGGCGCCAAAATCCTCTCCTTATCTGCTGCTAACCCTAACGGTTACAAAATGTAAAAGGAAGACAGTCAAGGCAGCGGCCGTTACTGCCATAAAAGCTCTCCGCCAAAAGAGGAAGCTATCCTGGCAGGGCACAGGAATCAAACCCTTCCACACAAGGAAGGCAACCCAGGACAACGCCTATAAAAGGCCACGAAATCTACGCTTCCAAACACGCTCGAAATTGTTCACAAACACTCACGAACTTTGCATTCTCTACAGAAAAGCTCTTACGCTCTCAATCACTCTCTTTGCCCACAAGAAGCTTTCTTCTGCAAAGCTCCCACACTTTTAGAATGCTAACTCTCTCCATCTCTGTTACCACGTTCCTAGCGAATACAGTTCCCAGAGATTACGCTTCTCACGGGCACCAAAGCCTCTCTCATCAAGAGCAAACACCCATCTCGGCACTCCCTACATTTTTACCGCTTTCGTTACTTTTACCTTCCAAGCTCGAAGGCTGTTGACTAACTTGAACATCGGAGTGTTTTCGGTGGGACAATATCCCGCCAACGCCTAATCTATTGTTCTTAATTGTAGTGTGCAAGATCTAAACTCAGTGGACGGAGACAGACTCAGATGATCGACTTGACCCAAATCTGTTCGAAGCTTGGATCCAGAACGCATCAGATATGGTACTTGATTCATGCCCAAAATTGATGCTTACCTTTATTCTTGCATTTACTAATCCTCTTATGTAACCCTTAGACATTTTATTGTGAAAAGAATAGTCTGAAACGTCATGTCAGAAAGCAGCCTCAAAAACAAAAGCAAAATGAACAGTCCAAGTGCTGACCAATGCCTAGGTTATAGGTAGTAACACCCCTCTAGAAATTCACATCTCACTCGGAATGTCATTTTGTGCAGCTTGGGCTGAGCAAATAACACTATTATATGGCTGGATGGAATCATAAATTAATCCCATTGATAATATTCACTTATTAAGCATTTCTAATCAGTTTTTCTGTCTCCCACACATATCCAAAAAGAAAAGCAAATAGGGCTCTCATATCAGGTTATTTACTAAAACAGCAAAGCTCTTATCCATATTTGTTCTAAAAATAAAACTACCAACAAATCTGGCAATTATTAAATCCAAACCAATTTTAGATGGAAAGTAATCTTAATGGTAAAGTTGCTCCATTGTGATTTCGAAATAATACAAGGGTAAGGATATCTACATCTAACCCTTATCAGACCTCACGATGTGAGAGTCTAGTGCATTGGACCATTCCTCCAACGAATTTCAGCTGCAACAAAGGCAAACACAGAAATCCAAGGTCCACAAGGTAAATAGAATCAAATGCATATGCTAGTTTGAGGAAATCTCCAGCATGTTTCTTTACAAGGACAAATCTGTCTAAACTCCAAATGCAACATCCCAGTACGTAGTATCACCAGATCTCCAAGAATAAATTTATGTAGCGAGTGTTGGCATGGATTGAATGAATTAGGAACAAAATACACAAAAAAAAAAAAAAAAAAAAGTAGCGGGATAGAAAGAGAATAGTAAGTAGTCTAAGAAACATAAGGCAAGCAGAGAATTAATAACTTTAGCACAAATAGTTCAGCATCCTACAAGACCCCGCAGGTGTGTCCATAATATAAGAAGATTTAAGAATATAAATTACAGCATTGCGATAGTTCATATAAAGTTCCTCCATCCCGGAAGCAACACTTTCTGGCAACCTCCCCGATTCCTCTTCCCTCTTTATAGTAGAAAGCAGGTCTGTACAAAAAGATTCAAAACAGATAAGGAATGAAAACCTTCAGTTTTATCTTCAGATGACAAATGTTACACATGAAAACTGATTCAAATACTATACACAAGGTTATAATGTAACTCAAAACACAGCAAACTGCTCACATAAAACTAATTTGATTGCAAATGGAGATAATAATAATAAGAATAGAGGTGATTGTAGGACTAAAAGATCTTGGGTGTGAGGTAGTGAAAAAAGGATTTGATCACGCTTTCACATCCCGAGGATATTGTCCAACATTGTGTAACATGGCAAAAGAAGATTCATACATCTAACCGACCCAATTGCCCCATGATGGGACTTGAGGCCGTCTTATCATTCATGCAATACATATTACTAACAAGGATTATCACAAGACTGTAAACACATCACGGATCAAGAAAAGAGACACAATTAAGGACTTTCCTTGCTTACCAACCAATCCAAAGTTAACATCAGTTGTCTTATTATTTCTTTTATGGATTAGGAATTAGGAAGCTTTGAGATTGCACATCATAAACATTAGAACATCACTCACCGCAGTTTGGAATAAAAAGTATTTTTATGGTGTATTTTTACATTCTATTTCCTATTTTCATTCTGTCATGGATCAAATTCGGCCAAAAAAAATGTAACACAATGCAGCCTTTTAATGTCCTTTGCAAATACACCATGTAACACCCAATTTTTCATTCATAATTTATGACATCATTATTATATGCTTTGGATTAATGTGGTACATAATTATATAATGAAAAATTTGTGAAAAAATCTAATTAGAAAAAATCAAGCCTAGTGCCTAATTGGCACCTGTCTCCACGCTCGTGCGTGTTTGAAGCGGCAGCTGCATGCTTGATTGACTCCCATAGGATACTCACATATATTTTAGGCAAAATGTGCTACGCTTAAGATACGCCTATTGCAGTGCTCATACACAATTGAGGCAGTGTATTGGCACCCGAGGTGCACCGTACGCTTGTGCGCACCTATGTGTGTGATGGCACCTGATGTGTGCCTATCTGGTGCTTCTGTGCATATGAAATATATAAAGCTTTCTGTACCAATTTTCAGTCATTTTCACTAGAAAAAGAGAAAGTAAAGGAAAAAAGAGGAAGAAGAAGAGAGAAAAGGAGAAAGGAAAAATTTTTTGAATTGTTTCAAGACAAATTTGCTAGCTCTAAAAATTAAGGCAAGTATATATATACCTTTTTTTGGTCCATTTTCAGAATCTATTGATTTTACTTACGATTATTATTTTATTGTACATATATGTCACCCTTTACACCCATTTTTTGAATATTGTTGTATGTATGTGTTTTTCATCAAAGGTTCTAAAGTTTTGCTTGGTTTTATCAAATATTTGAAGATTTTTTTCGTTTTTCACCAAATAAATAAGTATTTTGAAGGATTAAGTTCGTATATAAAAATATTTGTGAAG
The DNA here is from genome assembly GCA_025585075.1 of Nepenthes mirabilis. Lineage (NCBI taxonomy): Eukaryota > Viridiplantae > Streptophyta > Magnoliopsida > Caryophyllales > Nepenthaceae > Nepenthes > Nepenthes mirabilis. The sequence continues at coordinate 50,848 of JAODPA010059891.1, forward strand.
AAAAGTCATGAAACATTGTGCATTTGACCGTGCATATGACATTTCATACAAGTGTTTCGGTAAGGACTCTATTTTGTTATCTAATATGAGTTTGCACTATTCTAATGAGGTGAAAAGTTTCGTATTTGTACTTTTTTCACATAGTAAAAAAGTTTTGTATATTTATTATAAAATCCTTCATTTGATATTTTAGAACAATTATAAGGAATTAATGGTATATATTCTAAAATATCCTAATATATTATGCACATTTGATAAATGCACCAATCATTCACGGGTAACAAAAGAAAGTGTTATTGATCTCATCTATAGAGAATAATATGTAGACAACTTGCCTATTGGTCTCAAATAGTAATTTGTGACCTAAGATTGTTGAGAATGTGTAACCTGTCCTCAAAACTAGCCTATTGATGCGAGTCACCGATCATTGGTTCTCCAATTTGACCTACAGCATATTCTATGTTTTAAAATGTTTTGGCCTTCTGAGATTTACAGGTTTTGATATGATTTTCGAATTTGCATGATTGGACTTCTGAGTTTTACATTATACGATTTAGATTTCTGATAATCTCGTACAGTTTGTATGATTTAATATTTATATATGTGTAACAAACTATGCGTATAAAATCATAATTTGGATTGTGTTATTTGGAAAGTATAACATATCAAATTTCGCATGTGTTTTACACTTTTTCGTCCTTCCATCTGTATAATGAACATGTATTTGTATATCATATATATGTACTCGCAGAGCGTGAGGCTAATGATTTGCAATGTTTTTTAACCCTTTTAAATTAGCGAGCCACAAATATTTGCAGGATATGGACGAAGGATATTTGAAAAATTTTGTTTAGCTATATTTGTATTATGAAAATTGTTTGGGATTGTTTGCATTGGATTTACTTTTATACTTTGTGTTGGTCACAATTTGTACATTCTGGGATGTTGTATCAAATGGATCATTTGTACAATGTTATGTTGCAATAGTTTGGATCTTTGGTTAGATACCTTTCATTACAGATATTTTGGGTTTGAACAGATTCTTATATTATTTAGAGGCCGAACGGGATTTGGTTCGATCAAGCTCTTGTATCTGCTATTGAGTTATATTATCATATTGTTTTAGTTTTTGTATGAAATGTCCAACTTGGCCTTGGCTTACTTAGATTTTAATCAATTACGGATTCTTATTATTTAGATATTATTATTATTACTTACTCGTGCCGAAGTCATGACAAAAAATGGTATCAGAGAAAATCATAAGAAAAGGATCTCACACGATTTGAGGACTAAACATTAAAATTTTCTTGCATGGTAGGTACTAAGATGTCAGAAAGAAGAGGATCTAATTCTAACCATGAAAATGGCAATTCGGCCATGATGGCCAAGATGACGAATATTACGGATCGCATAGTCCAACAGCAAGATACAGAGCTTGTGGAAAGGCAAGGAGGTAAGAATCAAGGGCATGGCATGATACCCATTGATCGCTTCACAAATGAAAGGGTTCCTAAGCTATTGGGTGATTCAGACCTGATGAAGGCGAAGATCTGAATTAATCAAGTAGAAAAGGTATTCTAAGTGATAAACTACCCTGAGAAGGAAAAAGTCAAATTCACTGTCTATAAGCTAAACAGAGAGGCAGGCCATTAGTAGGCAATACAGAGAATTATTTTTGGCATAGAGAATGAGATCTCTTGAAATGTATTTTTGGAAGCCTTTATGAAAAGGTATTTTTCCGCTAGTATCCGTGAATAGGACAAGTTTACCTATTTGAGGCAAGGGATCCGATCGGTGGTGCAGTATGATGCTAAGCTTATGAAGTTGTCTTGTTTCGCCCCGCACATAATCATGGATGAAGCAAAAAGGCTAGGAAATTTCTTCAAAGCCTACATGATTCAATTTGAAAGCAATTGGTGACTTTGCACATAAGGACCTATGAAGAAGTATTTGATCGAGCCATACTCAGTGAATAAGAGAAAAAGCGAGCTAAATTTTTCAAAAAGAAGTCAGCAAGCCGTGAATGGCAAAGTTCGGGGTTGAGACGATCTCATTCAAAGTCGAAGGCACAGGATAAGAGCAAAGCTATTGGAATCCAATCATCACCAACAAAGCCACCACGCTCTAAGCCAATGTGCAATCATTGTTGAAAACACCACGGAGGGTGACAATGCTATAAGTAAACTAAAGCTTATTTCAATTGTATCCAAGTTGTCTATGTAATGAAGGAATGCCCATTTCTGCTAAGACACACTAATCAAAAGTTGACTATTCCAAGAAAGAGCTTTGCAGTGACAGTGAAGGATGCTCAAGCTAATCTGTCAGCAATGGAAGATAACATGCTAATTTTTGAATCTATCGTGCATATGTTAATTGATATTGGGTCTACACATTCTTTTGTGGCCCCTAAATTTGTTTATAATTTGCGTTCGTCCCCTAAACTCTTAAGGTATGCATTGATAGTATCCACTCCAATGGAAAGTTGTTAGCAATGGATTTCATGTATCCCCAATGCTCTATTTGGGTCAATGAATTTGACCAGTGCATAGATTTAATTTTGTTGGTGATGCATGAGTTTAATGTCATTTTGGGAACGGATCGATTAACATGTTATCATGTTAGTGTTGACTATTTTAATAACACAATTCTATTTTATATTCCGAGATATGAATTTGTGAGTTTCAAGAAAATATCAAAAAGTTGACAATCTAATATCTTCTTTGCATGCGAGCCATTTGATGAGTGATGGGTGCCAAGCTTATCTAGCTTATGTCACGTCTACTGGAGCCATAATGTGCCTAATTAGGAGATCCAATTGGCGTATGAATTTGGGGATATTTTCCAAAAGAATTCCTAGGTTACCTCTAAATAGAGAGATTGAATTTTCTATTGACTTGGTGCCGAAATCTACACCTATATCAAAGGCTCCATATATAATGGCCCTATCTAAACTGAAAGAATTGAAGCAACATTTGCAGGATTTAGTAAAGAAAGCAATTATCTGACCAAGCATATCACTATGGGAAGCTCCACTGCTATTTGTGAAAAGGAATGATGGATCGATAAAGCCATACATTAATTATCAAAAGTTGAACAAAATCATAACTAAGAACAAGTACCCATTATTAAGGATTGATGATCTATTCGACCAATTACAAAGAGTTCAAGTTTTCTCCAAGATTGATTTGCATTCAAAACATTATTAGTTGAGGATTAAATGTGAGGATGTACCCAAAATAGCATTTAGAATAAGATACAGCCACTATGAATTTTTGGTGATACTATTTGGTTTGACTAATACGCTTGTAGCATTTATCGATCTTATGAAGCGGGTTTTCCAGCAACATATGTATCAATTTGTGAAGGTCTTTATTGATAATATTTTGAACTATTTGAAGAGTTATAAGGAGCATAAGGCTCATCTAAGAATCGCCTTGCAAACATTGAGAAATAACGACTATTCGCAAAATTGAAGAAATATAAATTCCATCTTGAGGAGGTGTCATCTTGGGCACATCATTTCTAAAAGAGGAGTGGCAGTGGATCAAATGAAGATTAAAACAGCAGATAATTGAGAGCTGTCGATGAATGTTGCAGAGATTCGTAGTTACTTTGGAATGGCTGAATATTACAAACCCTTCGTCAAGACTTTTTCTAAAATTGTGGCGCCGTTGACGAGTTTGACCCAGAAGACAATGGCTTTCCATTGGAACAAAAAAGTGAAGAAGCTGCCAAAAGTTCAAGAACCGATTGACTTCTGTGCTAACTTTAGCGATTTCGAAGGACACTGGAGGTTTTGTGGTTTAATGTCACGTCTCAAAGAAAGGATTGGATTTTGTTTTGATACAACACAGTAGCGTTATCGCCTATGGATAAAGGCAACTCAAGATATACGAGTAGAACTATCCTACTCATGATTTAGAATTAGCTGCAGTTGTCTTTACTTTAAAGATTTTGAGGCATTACTTGTATAAAGAGAAGTTTAATGTATACTCCGACCACATGAGTGTGGAACTTATTTTCGTGGAAAGAGTTAAATATGAGACAACGGCATTGGATAGATCTATTGAAAGATTATGATATGAAATCTAATATCAACCAGGAAATACGAACTTTGTCACAGACACACTGAGTTGGAAATCGCCGGGCATGAACGCTAGGCATGATGGTGAAGGAATGGGAGATACTTGATTAAATGAAGAATTGTTATATTTGTTTGCATTCCCAAAGCACGAGATTAATCCTGTCGTACTTTCAAATACAACAAGTAATTAAGAAAACGATTAAGGAGTCCCAAATGAACAATCAGTATTTGATGGAAATTGTCCACGATTTGAAAAACAAATCGTGAGCAAATTTTAAGATTCAGACAGATAAAGTTATTCAATTTAAATATCACATGTGTGCCTAACATTGGAGACTTAAAGAAAGAAATTTCAAATAAGGCCCATAAAACCAAATACACAATTCATCCCAGAATCAATAAAATATATCAAGACATCAGAAGCCTCCATAATATTTGCAACCTTTGTCTATTCCTAGTTAGAAATAGGAGCACATCACGATGGATTTGTGCTAGATCTGCCTAGAATGACAAGAAATTATGATTCAATTTGGGTGATTATAAATCGGCTGATTTTCTTCCTGTGAGGACAAAATCCTCAAAAGACCGTTTGGAACATTTATATATCAATCAAATTGTGCGATTATACAAAATTTCTACTTCAATCATTTCAGATAAAGACCCGAGATTCATATTAAGGTTTTGGGAAAGTTTACACAATGAATAGGGTACGAATTTAGTACAATGTTTCACCCCCAAGTAAATGGACAATTGAAGAAAACGATACAGATTTTGGAAGACATACTTAAAGCCTTTATTTTAGAGATGAGAGGAAATTAGGATAACTATTTGCCACTCGATGAATTTCTTAAAATAGTAGCTACCAATCAAGTATTAGGATGGCCCCATTTGAAACTCTGTATGGAAGAAGATGTCGATCCCATATCAATAAAGAGGAGATTAGTGATTGTAAGCTTCTGAGCTCCAATATTATCTTAGAAACATCAGACAATATCAAATTAATTTAGGAGCATCTGATAGTTCTGCAGAGTCAACATAAAAACTACATTGATCACCGAAGATCTAAATTAAGTTTTGAGATGGGCGATCACGTATTTTTGAAGGTGTCCCTAAGGAAAGGAGTTTCAAGATTTGTGATAAAAGGGAAATGGAAACCGAGATTTACTAGGCCATTTGAAATTTTGCAATAAGTCGGAGATATGACTTATAAATTAGCCTTATATTTCAATTTTGTGAATTGTCACGATGTATTCCACGTATTAATGCTCTGGGAGTATGTATTTGATCCCTAAGATATTATCAAATACGAATTGTTGCATATTGGTGATAAATTGTCATATGTTGAGATCCTAGTTCAAATTTTGAACAAAAAAGATCAAGTCTACCAAGATGATTTAGTTGATTAAAGTACTTTGGAGAAATTATTCATTCGAGGAAGCAACATGGAAACACAAGGACAAAATTCGGAAAAAATATCCATATTTGTTTACACTATAAGGTATGCAAATTTTGAGAACAAAATTTTATAAAGAGGGAAGAATTGTAACGCCGAATTTCTCATTCATGATTTCTGGCATCATTATTATATATTTTGGGTTAATGCAGTAAATAATTATATAATGAAAAATTAGAAGAAAATCAAATTAGAGAAAATCGGGCCCAATGCCTGATTGGCACCTATCTCAATTCTCATGCGTATTTAAAGCAGTAGCCATGCACCTAATTGGCACCTATGGGGCGCCCGTGAATGTTTCTGACAGAATGTGCAGTGCCTAAAGTTCATGTTGCAATGTTCATGCGCAGTTGAGGCAGTGTATTGGCGCCCGAGGAGCCTTAACACAGCGCTCGTGCACACCTGGGTGTATGTAATGGAGTCTAATACGCGTCTATCTAGTGCTCATGCGTTGATTAAGCATTTAAGTCCTTCTACGCCTATTTTCAGTCATTTTTGTGGGGAAAAAAGAGAGAGGAGAGAGAAAGTGAATGGAGAAAGAGGAAGGAGAAGAGAGAGAAGGAAAAACAAAGAGATTTTCAAGCTATTTCAAGTCAAATATGCTAGATTTAAATGGTAAAACAAATATATCTAAACCCGTTCATTGGTTTATTTTTCAAATTCTTCGATTTTGCTTACAATTCTCGTTTTACAGTACATACAAATCATCCTTTAAACGTGATGGGCCAAGTAGTACCATGGGCGGACCCAATCCTAGGCCCAACCATCAATGTAACGAAGGACCCAGCAACCAACGAACGAAGCCTCAAGAGAGAGATTGATTCGGCCCAACCCAGACACCATTGCAACGACCAAAATGAGGCGCGGGGAACAATGGGCCAAGGAGGACAAGCATCAACCACCCACCCGACATCACAGACGGACGAACCAATCTGGAAGACTCTCAGCCAAGCAACCAGTAGAGTGATCAGAGCATGCGCCTGCAGCGATCAAAGCACGCGTATGCAGACGCCACCTAAAGCCGCCTGACGACTGGGTCGGGGAACCACTCACGACCTCCTCACCGTAACAAGGTGACGCCTAATAACGACAACTCTTGTCAACGCCACAACAGCCAACGACCCCAGCACCAAATCCTTCTCCACGAAGTATTACAAATATTCTTCACCACCACAAGGCGAGGGAGCCTTTTCACGCATCACCTAAGAGCACTACTCAAGCCTCCGAACCTCAAAACAAGAAACCTCCGACTTCTTGAAGCGTAAAGGGAGAACAAAGCTCTCTCCCCTTGATACAGCTCTCTCCCACTCCATCCGTAGTGAGCCACTCACCAAGTGCATCCCTAGTAAGCCACTCACCAAGTGCCAACCTAGTGAGCTACCGTCCGTGTTCAACCAAATGGAGCCCAGACCTCCATCTCTCTAAGCTGCCCCCGTCAAGTGCACAACAGGATCCTAGTCCTTCTCTCACATCCCCCACATACATACAACTCTATATTCTTTCATATCCTCCTTACATCTTCCTATTTTCTTGGAAAGATTTTTAACTTGAACGTCGGAGGATAAACCGAGGAGGAAATCCCGTCAATCCACTGACCTCTTGTTTGTATTTTGTAATGCGCAGGTTTTAGGTTAACAGAGATGGAGACCAAACCCATCCAATTTGACCCGCAGCGAAAGATCAAGTGGCTCCCTAGTCTTTACCACAACCCAGACACCAGGGACACATCAAAACTATTTTTCCAATACTATTGCATGCATGTGTTTTTCATCTAAGGTATTGAAATTTTGCTTAGTTTTACTAAAAGTTTAAAAATTTCATTCATTTTTATTAAATAAATAAGTATTTTGAAGAATTAAGTTCGCATATAAAAATATTTATGAAGAAAAGTCATGAAACATTGTGCATTTGACCTTACATGCGACATTTCATAGAAACATTTCAATAAGGCTCCATTTTGTTATATGATATGAATTTGCACTTTTCCCACATGATAAAAAAGTTTTGCATTTATACTTTTCCCACAGAGTGAAAAGGTTTTGTATATTTTTTATAGAGTCCTCCCTTTATTGTTTTAGAACAATTGTAAGAAATCAATGGTATATATCCTTATATTTCTTAATATATTAAGTGCAATTGAGGAATGCCATGAGTAGCAAAGAAAGTAACATTTGACCTTATCTATAGGGAGTAATATGCAAGCAGTCCACCTATGGTTTTTGAATAGGAGTATTTTGAATTAAAATTATCGATAATGTGTATAACCTATCCTTAAAATTAGCCTCTTGATTAGTTGGTATGCAAGTTATGGATACTTGGTTCTCCAATTTGACCTGCATTGTATTCTATGTTTTGAGATTATTAGCTTTCTAAGATTTACAGCTTTTGATATGATTTTTAAATTTGTATTATTTTGGACTTTTGAATTTTACAGATACATTATATGATTTGGAATTCTAATAATTTAGTACAGTTTGCATGATTTGATATTCGTATATGTGTAATGAACTGTGCATACGAAATTATGACTTGAATTGTATTATTTGAAATGTTTGACATATTAGATTTCATATATGTTTTATAATTTTTTGTCCTTTCTCTTGTTTTATAGACATGTATTTGTATATATGTAATCGCTGAGCATGAGGCAAATGATTTACGAAAATTTCAGACCCATTCAGATTAGCAGGCCACGAATGCTTGCTGGATATAGACGGAGGATATTTGAAGAATTTTGTTTAGTTGTATTTTTATTTTGAAAATTTGTTTGGGATTGTTTGTATTTGATTTATTTATATTTTGGGTTGGCCACAGTTTGTATATACTGAGATTATGTATCAAATGGAACATTTGTACAATTTTATATTGAGATAGTTTCGAGCTTTGGTTAGATGCTTTTCCTTGTAGATATTTTGGATTTCGGCAGGTTTTTATATTATTTGGAAGTCGGACAAAATTTAGTTCAGCCAAGTTCCTATGTCCGTTGCTAAGTTATAGTTATTATGTCTTTTGGTTTTGGTATGAAATGTCCGACCTAACTATTGATTATTTGGGTTTTAATCAATTATGTATTTTTATTATTTAGATATTACTGTTATTATTATTACCTATTTGTACTAAAGTCATGACACACCATGTAAGAGAAACAAATTTACCAAAAGATTATCATTTGCAATTGTGAAAAGAAGCAAGAATTCAAATAATAAATTGTTCAAATGTGGCCTAGTAAGCTAACAGGTTAAGTCAACTAGCAGCGGAAGTTCATCTATTCATAAATTCCCCACAAAGTTGATAAGTTTGGAAGTAATCTTATGTTTCATTTCCAATGAAGTGAACAGGTACAAAGAACCATACGTATTGACAGACATAAACGAGACGGAAAATTCAGTAGAAAGCAAGCTTCGGCATCCATATCCTTATTTAACAAGACTCTTGTTTGATGGAAAATTCAGGTAATCTTAGACATCCCTTTTGTAAAGCCACCTACAGGACACGGAAAAACGTAAAAAGAGATAAAGAAAGAAATGCTAAAGGATGAGTCAAAAATAAATAAGAAAAAGGAAATCCTGGTAGAACCTCGGGTGAACTAATGCGAGAATAAAAAGAGAAAAAATATAGCACTTTCTTACACACGTGTAAACTAACAAAATAAAGATTATTCAGCAACTTCTCTCATCTGTTTTCACACAATCTAGCGCAAATGAAGGCTTTAACAATCAAGAACGAAAAAAAAAAAAAGCACCACGAATGAACAATCAAAGCCTAACCTTCCTCAGAACTGGCATCGAGAAACGTACGACAATGGAAGAAATCCTTGCCACACTTATGCTTCTGAGCTCCAGCATCGGAAGCCACTACCTCCACGGTAGACGGCGACAAGGAACGCTGGTCGGCTATCAAATTGAGCTTCGAACAGCAATAGTAACTGCGGCCTAACCTCGATGGAATAACAGCGATGGAAGAACAAGAGAGCTTGTCGGAGAAAGACAACAGCGGAAAAAAAAAGGGCGAAGAGGAACCCCTGTATCTGAAGAGGTTAGAAATGGGCGGAGTAGGAGGAGAGAGGACTATCCACATAGTAGAGAGGAAGAAATGAGGGATTCGGCTTTGCCTTTTTCGCGTATGTTTTGGCTTGGATGTAGAATATATACTAGCACTGAATTACTAGCCCTGTGTCTGGGTAGCTGATGGACAGAGCGACGATCGAGTGATTAGAGAGAGAGATCGGGGCAACGGAAGTGCTACTGGCGGGCACGGGATTTTAGAGGATGAGAACAAGTCCACACCCACCAATGTACTTACTTTCGAATTTACATTTGTTAGGCTGTTCGATGCTTTGACAAATCTGCCCCTCTAATTACCCATAACAGTGAAAAGTATTCCCTCTCTCGAAGTCCCCAACTCTCTCCCTCTTATCTGGTACTGGCTTGGTTGGACTAAACCACAAGGGGAGGTCGTTACAGCTTCACTCACCGGGAGGCGGAGATCTTGCCGACTCAGAAATGGCACCTGCTTCTGCCATCTCCGTTTGCAGATCCTCTGTTCTTTGGTAAAGTAGGTTTTTTTCTCAGAATTTGGTCCCGTTTTGCGAGGATTTCAGTCCCTTCTACATCTTCTGCCGATGTTTGCCACACAGCCAATTTCCATCGAGGCACAGTAATGAGGGGGGAAGCTTTTTTTTTTTTTTTTTTTTTTTTGGTCTACCATGCTTGAAACAACTGTTGTCCGATCGAAGAAACTTTTAGGAAAGGTCAAGATTTATTTTAGGATGAAATCGTCATATCGTACAAATTTATCCATAAGAATTGGCCTAACAATAATCATCTAAGTCAATGAACAATATCGCAGACCTATCAAGAACCTCAAAGCTCAACAGCACTGGCAGAGGAGTTGAATTCTCGTCTCAGAGGGCTCCTTCAAACTTCTTTGATCTTTGTTTGGCAATCGATATGTGCTTGCATGTCAAACTTTTTTCAACTAGTTTCTGTTCAGGAAAATTTATCAAAAGTAAATTCCTCATTGCAAGTGATTTTGTACTATTTTCCGCAGCGCGTTGTCAGCTTGGCCTTTCTCCGGTTATCTTCACTAGATCTTGACATCTTAGCTTGAAGAAAAGTGCACCAGAAGTTGATCCCAGATGTTTTGCCGAAAGCAGAAGAGAGAGCGGGAGAGAGTGCAACCTCCGTGAATTTCCGCAACCACGCTTTCTTACTGCTGCCAGGACTGCCATTTTTGCTGTCATGAAGAAGAAAGATACCAGAGGGGAAGAAAGGGGTCTGAATTGGGGGAGAGGTGTTACAGAATATGACTTCGAGGGAGAATTTAGGAAGGGGCAATATTAGCAATCAACTCATGAATAAAAGGCCGACAGGCGGATAATAAAATTAGTTGCGCCAATATTAACTTGAAACAAGTAGCCTTTTTTTTAACTCTCCTCTACAGCTCAAACTAACCCCATTTAGTTTACTATCTACTTTCCCAACCAATATTTTTTAAAACAACAATTTTTTTCTCTCTAAGCATTATACATGTTGCTCATTCTCAAACTAGATTCGAGAACTATATAGTTGATCACAAATTCATCAGTCCAAAATTCATAGAGAATAATTTAAGCAAATCACAATTCTTACACATTTTTCAAGACTTTCAACATTGGCACTTTATAGTATTACCAAACGTGAGAATATCCAACTTATACCAACTAAATTGGGTTTCGCATTTTCAACACCTTATTTCAGTTCAGCATCTGTAGCATTAAACTGGGCTACAGATAACAGGCCTCAACCTTAATCTTCTATTTGAATCATGCCAAAATTGACAGAAAGGGAAAGTTGGAAAGAGAATATCATCAAAATAAAACTTTGGAATAAATTCTCCACGATCTTCTTCCTAACTCAAATTTTTGTAGACAAAATGGAAGGCAAGTTTCATACACACGTCAACTTTCGGAGAGGAGGGGCCAGCCAAAGGAGATTTTGGGGGAATTGGAGGGGGCGTGGTTTCATCCACCCTGTCATCAATGATAGATGATGTTGGTAATCTTGAACATGGAAAGAGTGATAGAACGGGAAACATTGCAAGAGAGACGAGCTTTTATCGAATTAAAGAGTGGGCACACCTTCATCCTTCCTGATCCTAGAATCCAAATTAAGCATAAACAATGAATGCAAGGAGATGGACGATGGCTGCTCATGAAAGGAAGCTTAACTTGAATTCCTTGTTTTCTTTGGTCACTTGAAAAACTTCAAGAAACAGTTTATTACCATTTCAGAGATTGCAAAATAGCTGGAGCAGAATCACTATCAATTAGACTTTACCAGCAAGAACCACTGTTCCAATACAAGAAAGTAGGCCAGACAAAAAGGAATTGAAAGGAAATGATCCAATTATTGCCATGTAAACGACCTGCTCATAAATGAGTGAATGACATGAAAAGTGCAAAAAGAAACTAATCAACACCCTTACTGAGAACAAGCAATCTTCATGCATGGTTAGAAGGAAGCAGATGACTTCCATTTAAAATGGACATAACGCCAATAAGCTCCTAATGTCACATTTTACTAAAATTTCACACATAATAACACGTGATGCATCCATTGGTTTCATGGCATCAGACATGCTAGAAAGCATTCCCCCGTTTCAACACTTCAATATGTCCTCATTATCTCTGAAGCTCAGATGTTTATGGGGGAAATCAAATTCACCCCCCTCCAACGAAATGGCAACAGTTGTAAGTGTATCCACGCCCCTACCTTATCCCACCCTTCCCCCACCCCCAAAAATTATATATATACATATAAATGTGCAATGAGCCCATGCGAAAGGTTGGAGAAAAATACCTGAAAGGGAGAACTGCAACAGTGATACATAAAGAAGAAACCTGGGGTGCAATCCCCAAATCTCTGTTCTTTAGTAAATAAAGCATACTATAAAATTTTGGAAAGGACAATGGTATGATGATACAAGAAGAAACTGTCATAAAAGCAACACTAAGATACGGTGAAGCATAAGATGGTATTGCATGAAGACGTAGACAATGCGAATATTCTAAAGATATTCCAAAATTAGAGAAATTTTATCTTATATGATTTTGCTTACTGATTTTGTAATATCTTAAAGATTTCTAATATATTTTAATTAGGAAATTATGTTATCTTTTATTTTATTATTTTCTCATTTTTAAATATCGTTAATTAGAAAATTATATTTATTTTCTAATTAATCTAAGTGTGAGGTATCTCTATATAAGTNAATTAAAAAATTATATTTATTTTCTAAATAACCTATAAGTAAGGTATCTCTATATAATAGCCTAACTTTATTGTTGCAGGAATGATTGTTGAAATTGAATTGATATTAAAAGCCATAATTGTCCTTCCTTCTCTAGCGATCTCTATTTCTTTTCTCTCTGTTTCCTTCCCCTGCTTCTTCCCCTTCCCCCAATTTCTTCTTCTTTCCTTTTCCTATTTCCCATTCCCTGCATCACATGATTTCTAAATGACTTGAGTAGCAATGGCAATGAGAAATGGAAAGGAGATTTGTCCAAAATTGGTGGAATAAAAAAAGAAAAGAAGAAATACCCAATCTCACAAGTCACAACATATAATAGTCCCACCAACGTTGAATTAGTCCTTTTACTACCTATTCCTTCTTGTTTATATAAACAAATGAAAGGAAAGTGGAATCACTTTCCCCTTCATCCCATTTCTATCCATTCTCTTCTAATGGCCAAATGTTGCAAATAGTGCTGGTATATAGTAAGTTGCCTAATTTTCTAAAGGACTGCGATAAGATATTTGTCATCACCATATAATACAGCCTAAATCACTCACAAGTGGAAAGCGGGGAAGACACGATTTGGCATCTACACTAACCATTACCATCTTTAAGCGATGATAGCTCACAAAATACTAGTAGCTTGTGTACTGTACAAATAATCCCTCCCAAGCTCAGAATAACTACGACAAACAGACAAACCCAACCCCTTCAAAAAAAATATTGTTGATCCCAATTAGAAGCCAATACAAACAGCTACCCTCATTCTATAGTACAGGCGCATGATTTACATATCAGTTTCCTTGGAAATCCGCAAGTCAATAGCCATTTGCTATATAGAGAAGTAGTCAACTCCTTTGAATAACACGAAGCAGTAAATCTCAAACGTTTAGTATGTTTGATTTCATGAACAACAGAAAATCTCACTCAGACCAGCGTAATATTCATTTTCAAGGATGGATAACTAATTTCCCCTGTATCCGAAGAAAAATAATAAGTCTAGTTGCGACGAAGTATAACAGTTCACAAAGTAGAAGAAATTATGACAAACAAGCTGAGCCAGTCTACCAATGAGAAGTACCTGAGTCAGAGCTGTACAAACCGCAAACATAATGTATATATCGATGATCTGGAAAATAAATAGCAGAAATGGTCAACACAATGAAATTGGAAAACAAAAAACACAGAGTGAGGGTGAGAGAGAAACGACCACGGCATTTGCGGGAGTAGAGGCATAAGCGGAAAGAACAGTATGGAAAAGAGCGTGAGCTTCCTTGCTTGCAGTCCTCGCATCTCAATCCCACCCCTTCTCCCTCTCTGTCGTCCAGGTGAGAATCACTTTCTCTCCCTCTTTCTCCCTTCGTCTCAAATAAAACCACTCCTCAACTAGTAGTTATCATCCTCCATCGTGCTCCTCTTTTTTAAAAAAAAATAAATAAATTTCTTTATCTTCCAAATCAATAACTCAGAAAATATTTACTGATATTCGACGAGCACAAAAACAGTAGTTTAAAAAAGAAGCTAACTTGAAATCAACCTTTTCGATTAGAAATGAGAAAGTTGTTATAGCATAAATGGAGTATGAAGGAGATAAAAAAATTATTGGACTTGAGAAAACATAAAATGTTATATAACTCCATTCATGCAATCTAAATAATATTGCAACTGAAATAAGGAGGCGTTTTGAGTTGAATAAATTTCTTTAACATCAAATCGGTTAAAATTGTTATAACTTTTGTATTAATAAATAAAATATTTTCTTTTTGGTTTTGCTATTGTCATGTCTTAAAATTTTACTAAAGTATATATTCTTTGTTTATCATTAGGCCTATAATTTTTCAACTATCATATCTGATGTGCCCTTGAGCCAAATTTTGAACGGATTTGGGTTACGTTGATCATTGAATTCGACTCCATTGACTAAGTTTAGATCCTACACACCACTAAAACAAATGAGATGTCAGATAGCAGCGGGATATTATCCCACTAAAAACACTCCGATGCTCAAGTTAGTAAAACAGTCTTCCAAGAATCAAGGAAGTAAAGGAAAAAGAAGAATGAGGAGAAAAACAGATAGTATTTGTGGTAACGATTTGGGCTCTCATTACGAGAGGTTAATGTTGATCGTGAGGAGCGTTGATTCCTATTTCAGGGTTCCTGGGAATCGTAACAACATGAGAGAAACAGAGCATGGACATCCTATAAGCGTGAGAGCTTGAGAGGGCGTTGTGTGAACTCTAAGGGATTCCTCAGGGACAAAGGAACGTAAGATTGAGAGCGATTAAAGTTGGTATGAGAGCGTTTGTTTTTTAAAAGAAAACGTGCCTTGGAGTGTGGACTCCGTGGCCTTCTTATAGTTGAGAAGTTAGGCCTCTTCCTTTAGGTAAGAAGGCTTGATTCATGGGCTCTGCCAGACCGACTTCCTTTCTTGGTATAGACACTAATGGCGGTAACGGCTCCTTGAGAGGATTACCTTCCTTCTAAGTTTTTGTAATAGTTAGGGTTTACAACAGATAGGAGAGAGAATCCAGCGCTTTTTTCATGGAGTATGCGCTGATTTTGTTGGTGACCGTTGCCATGAAAGTTGCCTTTTGGGAGAGTGCAAAATTAGGGCAGAAAGCTATTATTGGTCACGGATGAGAATGCAGGTCAAACTAGGCCTGGCCCACATAAGGCTTGCTTATGGGCCGACCTACTGTAGTGCTGTCAGATAACAGAAATGTTGATTGTCCTTTGCGCCAGTTGCCTATCCTTAACGTTGGTCTCCTTTTCCTTTCGTCTGATCAACTGTTAGCGTTGACCGTCCAGGCTTATGTGTGGGCCCTTGTGGATTTGGGTCGCTCCTCCTCCTTGAGCCAACCCACCGTGGGCGTACCCATCACTAGTCCCCCATACTAGTGGTCTAAATTCCGACCTTCAGCATGTTCATGGTGAGTCTCGTGCCTTAAAGCCCGCCAGGTCCTGCTATTCTGAAGAAGAGAGCGTTGACCGGAATAGTTGACTGTCTGAGGCAAATTCTGGAGAATTGTTGAAGGAAGCATTGACCGGATTAGTTGATTGTCAAGGCCAAGATCCAGAGAACTTGCTGAAGAAATTATTGACCGAATTTGTTGATCATTCTGGCCAAAATCCGGAGAACTATTGAAGGAAATATTGATCGGATTTGTTGACCATCAAGGCCAAGATCTGGAGAACCTGTGGGAGTGGAGTGACGCGCCATCATGCCGCCAAACTGT
Organism: Nepenthes mirabilis; assembly: GCA_025585075.1. Taxonomy (NCBI): domain Eukaryota; kingdom Viridiplantae; phylum Streptophyta; class Magnoliopsida; order Caryophyllales; family Nepenthaceae; genus Nepenthes; species Nepenthes mirabilis. The sequence continues at coordinate 66,896 of JAODPA010059891.1, forward strand.
CAGTTCAAAAGTGGGCCACGCGTCCACATGCAGGGAGTTTGCAATCCCGACAATTAATGCATCAGGGGATCCAAATCGTCGGTGCCCTTTTAGGGAGTGACACATGCCAATAATGATGGGCCTACCTTTACGAGACGATTTTTCCCTTTTCTCTACTGCTCGCATGCCTTTAAGCATTCCGTCCGTTGTATTTCAAACTTCCCATGATTGCCTTCATTTTCTCCTTCCTGCAAAATTCTAAGTGTTTCCTTTTTTTCCTCTACTTCCATGGCTTCTCAGTTTGCCTCCGTTCTTAGTGTGAGTGATGTGAAGGGGTTATACGTTGAATACAACATCCTCAACGAGATTGCATTCAGGGTCCCTGGCAAGGAGGATAGAGCCTGTTCCCCTCCCGAAGGTTGCATTGCCGTATACGAGGTCTATCTGAGGAGTAGGCTCCGTCTTCTAATCCCTCAAGAGTTGCTTAATATCCTTGTCACTCTCCAGGTACCCATCGCACGACTTCACGCCAATGCCCTACGATATCTCAATTTTATGTACATTTTTATGCACCATCACTCTCAAATATTGACGGCCGACGCCATGAGAGTGATGTTTCGATTTACTCAAAGCGCTGACTGGGTTTCTCTGGCTCCAAGGGATCTTCCCATCAACAACACCATTTATGATTCGCTAAAAAATTAGAATGATCGTTTCTTCTTTGTCCATGTTGCGGAGTCATGGCCCTTGTCTAGGGAATAGGACAAGGTACCAAAGGAGTTTACTGAAACGCCAAAGAGGGCGGAGATTGACGCGATGAAAGAGGCGTTGAAGCTTGTGAGAAAGCATTCTCAAAAAATTAGGAGAGACTGCCTGGTTTCACGAGAGGAGAACAAGAAAGTCAATTGGGTTCCTCTATCTCCCATTCAGAAGTTCAAGCCGCCATTATCGGAGGCTTCTGGGGGGAAAAGGAAAGCCGGAGTTATGATTGCCGGTGTATCCTCCCCTGTTTCTGCTCCCCTCAGTCCAAGGCAAAAGAGGACTGCAACTTTGGAGCCTTATTCGTCATCATCTGGGCCAGATTACATAGTTGTTGGCCGTTTTTCTTGAGCGGGTGATCGCTCAGGAGTGGAGATGGCTTCTGAAGGATTTAAGGCCATGTGGCACAGCGGAGCAGAAGCTCTGTGATTTTGGAGCAGACGGTGCCAGCGTTGGCTCCACAACTCGAGCTAAGGGAGTCAGTTCCTGAGACGCAGCCTGAGACGCTAGAGTTGGTTATCGAGCTGCAACCTGAGCGTGATATTGAGCTGTCAGCTGAAATGGAGGAGGAAGCCGTCCAGTTGCTAGCAGAGTCCGCGAAGCCAGCTAGTGAGACGCGAACGGAAGCTGTGGAGCCAGCCTATGAGCCACAAGAGGAGCCAGCCGACAAGCTGCAGGCGCAGCCACTAGAGTCAGTTGATCACCCGGCGGCTAACTTGCCACCTGGGCAAATTATCGAGCTAGTCATCATCTTATCCGTTATTGATCCTCCAGCTAAGTTTTCTGAGTCGATTTTTGAGCAGCCTACGGTGGCAGAGGAGCTAGCTAGCGGAGAGCTTGATGAGTCAAAAGACTCGATGGTTGAACTTCTGGAGGAGTGTTCGATGGAGCCTGCTGCTGGTCCCAATCAGGAGGCTGCTGGGTTTAGTCCTCCGTCCCCGAAATCCAAGTCTCGCAGCAAACCTGTGAGGCCGAGGCGTAGAATCTGGCTGGTAAGCTTTCATAGCTCTCCTTCTCCCATTCTTCTTCGTTGTCGTCATTTGACATGTGGGGGCCTTTGTAGGAGGAGAAAGTTGGCAAGGCAATTACCAAGGCACTGCGCCAACGAGACTTGGCCCTCTCTGACCAATATAAGGAAATAGCTTGGTTTGAGGAGGAATTGGAGCTACAGAGAGCTGGGCACCAGGAGGAGGCAGCCACCCTGCAGTCTGTGATTTCAGGCCTGCAGGTGAAGAATGCGAGATTGAAAGACGAGAACACTCTACTTACAGGAGCTATAGTGGCTAGTTTGAAGGATGAGGTCACCAGATTGAGGGAGGAGAACCTCCTACTGACGGAAGAGAAGGACAGTGCTATGAGGCGTATTAACCAACTTGCGGAGCAGATATCATCCTTAGAGAATGAGTTGTCCGGTCGCATACACCCCCGTGAGGTTTCCGAGATGCTGACGGCGCGGTTGTGGGAGGGGGTCTACATTTGCCTACGTATAGCACTGTTGGTTGACCCCAACTTTTCAGTGGAACTCCTTAACCCCGCAAACCGTTTCGTCCAGCATCGAGAGAGCCTCGTGGGACAACCGCCTTCCTCTCCTGGAGGCCCTGCTTCTCTATAGGTTTTGCTTTTCATACTCATTGTAATTGTGTAGATTTTTATCAATAAAATGGATATTTTACTGATGTTCTCTGTTCTTGCATTAGTCGTTGCCTTTTCTGACCAACTTAGTGAGTCATGAGCAAGTTAGTCGCCCGTCCCTCTTGGGTCGTTCTTGCAAATGAGACTAAGCCTTACGGAAGTTATCAAAGAGGATCCCGTTGCCAGATGGGGCTCGCTCTCCGCCTGTGATTATGATCTTGATAGCGTTGCTGAAACACGGACTTGGGAGGCCAACTATTGGCGGCTGGCATTCTTGTGGCGAGCCTTTTTGGCGGCCAGCTTGCTCATGGGATGCCGTCCACCTTTCCTCGAGTCTTTGCCGTGTCCTTTAGTCTTTCACGGGTTAAGGGTTGCTGCTGTGACGCTCATACTGCCATCACAGATGCGTGACACCAGCGTTGCTGGGTTTCAAGATGACGTGATTTGAAACGACGTGACCCTTTAATTCACACGCTGCTCATTTTAGGTGGGGAGTTTGGTTTATAAATTGGCTAGGGTTCTTAGGATTTTCCCTAGCAGTTTTCCCCTCCGAGTCTTGTTCCATAGCCGTTTTCTTCTTCCTGCTTTTCCATGGCTGACGAGAATATGATTAGCATTCATACTCTCTTCAACTGGGGGCTAGATGACATGCCTGCTCCTTCCTATGGTTCCTCCTCTAGGTGGTCATCCTCTTAGAGCTCTTCACAGCCCTTCTGTTCCGCCTGCACTGATCTTCGTGGGCTTTCTCACTAGGTAATTCCTTTATCGTTTGTCCTTAGGATTTTCGTTGCGACGGTTTGTATTTTCCTTTGCTAACACCCTTTTGTTTGTCAGCTTCACAAGGCGCAGGGTGACGTGGTTGAGATTTTCTCCTCGAAGGAGGATGAGGTGACTCAGGAGAGGGAGCGCACCATTCATCTGGGCCTGATCTTTAACGATGACGGGCGAGAAGATCCGAAAGAGCACCAACGGGCCTTGGAGCGAATCGCTGCACTCGAGGGTGAGCTGAGGACAAAGCTTCGCCTTGAAGAGGTGGTGCCTATTCTGGAGGAGCGATTTCAGGAGGAAATCCGCCTCAACCACAGGCTTGCCTCCCTGGTGGATCCTCGTTTCCCTATCAGGTTCCTGGATTCTTGCAATGCTAGTGCCACATAGAGATCTGACTTAGTAAGGTACTCCAGTGCTCGCGGTTGGAGGTCCCGACATGACTCACAAGGAGGTTTGTCAGCCTCGGGGAGCTGCCATGCTGAGTCATGATATCTCAGCACCGTCTGGGGTTTCTTGGCTCCTTTTCCTTTTTCTAAGACATTATGAAAAACGTTGTACACGCTTTGTGTGATGATGACATATTAATGGATAGTGCTCTGATGCACCATTTTGTTTTGGCAGTTTGCATCTTCTTTATTGCACTTTGTTCCTGTTTTTGTCTCTCAGCCTGCATGTCGTTTCATGGGCTGGCTGACTTTTGGACGGAGAGTCTTTACTCCTTATGACTATCGTTGACTGATCACGCTCTCTCCTAACGAAGGAAGCTGTGGCTTGTGTTGGTTGAGCCCCCTAAGATTTTGAATGCGAATGGGCCACTTGGATTACTAGGGTTTAGTTCAACCATTAGTAGGCCGCCTGGATGATCAGGATTTTATTACGACCGCTCGTGGGCTGCCTAGATGACCAGGATTTTATTACGACAGCTTGTGGGCCGCCTGGATGACCAAGGTTTTATTACGACCGCTCGTAGGCCGCCTGGATAATCAGGGTTTAATTACGAGATAGTGAAAACCTTTTCAACTTAGGGGCAATTTAGATCGTGTAAACCTGCAAACAGACATAAACATGCATATGGAAAAGGAAAGGAAAGGAATCTATAGTGAGGTAATGTAAGAAATATAACGTGCCGAGTGTTCCTATATGCATGCACATGGTTAACTTATTTTTGCCTCTACTGAAAGTAACGCTTAAGGTGGATCGCATTCTACGTCCGAGGAACCAACTCCTCCGTATGGAAAGGGGGAGAAGAAGGAAGGTGGTGGGGGAGGAAGGGGATCGGGGGGGCGTATGGAAACTTTGGAAAAACCCTAACCAACTCCTCCTCCTTATTTAGGGCAGCATTAGGGTTTAGAGAAAGGGGGCCGCAGAGGACGAGCGAAAGGGGAAGAACGAAGTGGAGCCGCCGCCTTCGACCACCACCGTGAGGCAAGTAAAATTCTCCATCACCAAATTTATCCTTCCTTTATTCTTGTTAATGACCAATCCTTTGATTTCATAATCGAATTGGTGGTAAACGGTGGAAAATTGAGGGTTTTGATTTGGGGAACCTGAATGCAGAGCTTCGGCTTAGTGAGGATTCGACTAGCTTTTGAATCAATGATGAAGTAAGGCTTGTAAATTAATGAATGAAATCATGGAGCATTGATTTTACATGTGGAACTCCGATTTTGGGGATTTCGGGTACCGTCATGGAAACAGAGCATCGTGCTCTGTTTCCTGTTGTTCAGCCAGGTTTCATGACCCGTGGCAGTGAGAGGGCTTCAACGTTTCATTCTGCTAATAAATCTTACCTTCTCATCTCTTGATGTTATTATTTGTTTGCATTGAATGATTTCGTGCCTACCGTTCCCAATTTTTGTGGTAAAATGAGGAATTGGGGAAAACATGGCCTCGGTTGGTTCGGCTACTGGGTGTGTGGCTGCGTGTGTGTAGCTTTGTGTGGGCGGCGTGGCAAGAATGTGTGTGTGCAGCTGTGCGTGTGGGCAGTATGGTGTGTATGGGTGTAGCCGTGTGTGTATGCATGCTGGTTCGCTGCGTGAGAGTGTGTGTGTGCATGCAAAACTCTGCGTGAGCCGTGTGTGTGTGAAGGGCAGCAGAAGCTGCGTGAAGCACATTGGGCCGTGGCTGGGTTTTGATGGATGGAAGCAAAACGTGGGCAGTGGTTGTGTGTGTGTTGGGCTGGGCCGTGGATTGTGTGTGTGTGTTGGGCTGGACTGAGATGTG
>JAODPA010059902.1:0-11220 GCA_025585075.1 Nepenthes mirabilis
AAATAAACCCAAATTAATTTAAATAAAAATATTCGGGATATTACACCGTTTCTGGGTCAGGGTATCAGCTATTTAAACTCTGAGCCTTCGCCGCTTTCTGCACTTCTCTTCTTGATTTGCATCACCTAGCCTTAGTTCACCTTTCTTGCTTTTCATAGCTTCCTCAAGTGTCGACACGATCCCGTCTACTCTTACTTCCCATGACGTTCAATCTTTATATGTCAGATACAATATCCCGAGCATGATCTTGTATGTGTTGCCTACTGATGACGATAGGGCTTCCTCCCTGCAGGATAGGTTTATCACCATTTACGAGGCTTATTGGAAAGGAAGTCTTCAAATCCCCTTTGCACAGAAGTCATATGAGATCCTAGTGTCTTTATGCATTTTGGTAGCACACTTCCACCCCAATGTTGTCCGATACCTAGTTTCATTGTGTGTCTTCTTCTACCACCATGGACGTTCCTTCGATGCCCTAACTATGAAGGCGATCTTTCGGTTCAACCAAGAGGCAAACTAGTTTCGTTCACCCCCTGTAGGTAGTATCAAATAAGTAGGGGGAATCTAGATTTGGTAAAGGGTTGAAAGGACAAATTCTTTTATCTGTTGGTCCCTTCCGACTAGGCCCCTTCCAACAAATGGGGTCGAGTGGAGACCACCTATGCTGGAGATATCTTGGATTGGGAGGAATCCCTGACGAAACCGCTAACGGAGCTTGCGGAGAAGCATTCAAACGCCTTTCACCAAAAAGACCATTGGTTGTTTGCAAAGGCACTCATACGAGCTGAGTGGGAGTTCCGGATAGAAGGGGCTAATGTCACTGCCCTGCCACTTCACAACCCCAAGAGGGAACCGAGGACGTTGTACATCTAGGACTCTCCTAAGAGGGCAGCTAGTTGAGCAGCTCCATCTCGTTCCTCCTCCTTTGACTTTGGTCGGGTAATCATGGAGGTGGCGTGTGATGTTGACAAGTCATCTAGGAGGCTAGGTTCTATCCCTTCTCCTCCAATCTGCCATGTTTTTTAGGAGCTGACTGGTTCTACCGAGGGTGATGAGCCACCTATTCATTATACTTTTAGAATAAGTGACCTTGAGACAGATGGGCAAGGTGAGTTGATTAGCGATCCAGTGACCTTGAGCCGCGCTCGAGCAGTGGCGCGGTGTATAAAAGCGCGCCCAGCCTTCTTTTCCCTCATTTCTCACGAACCTAGGGTTTGTAGTGAGAGAGAGGGGCGATTCTAGAGAGAGAAAAGGGGAGAACGAGGCCCGGGAATCCGAATCCGTCCGTGAGTCAGTTATAAAGGTGAAAGCACGCATCAAGGCAAGTATACCTCGGATGTTGTTTTTCGTTTTTACCGGTTCTCTTGTTTTAAAGTTTATGAAAATATTGCGAAAATGATGTTAATGCATGTTTAAAGTACATGAAGCATGTTTCCTTCGATTAATCGGTTAGATTTTATCTTTATCCATGTTTATTGTAAGATTTGGTTTTGATTTCATGAATGAGCATGAAAATGGTGTTCAATTTCTCTTGAAAAGTATGTGATGAAATCCTAGCCCGAAAATGTTGTGTAATTTGAGTAAATTGCATGATTTAATGTATATGCATGGCATTTATGATATTAATTTCATGAAATATGTACACGTAAGAGACCGATTTGAGTCCAAAGGTTTTGGCAAAGCCCTATGTACGAAAATGAAGAGGTTTTGATGAGTTTTAACCGTAACTTCTGTTATATGAAAGTTAATTGACATTCAAATGTAGCTTCCAGTATAATTTATTTTTGAAAATATGTACCGACCCGTACCGAAAAAATTTTCATGTATACTTAAAGTTAGCTGAAAGTATATTGTGAAAGTATGATTTTGTAAAAGGGGTTTTCTATAAAGAGATAGTTTCCATTACAGTTATTTTAGGACCCTGGACTGACTACAGTCTGGATAGGTTCTCCGGCATGCCTTAGGACTTTTCGGTAGTAATCGATGATAACTCTGTCCATGGAGTTATTTGTGGTCTGCCCTGCCCTCGGGGTGTTACGGTAATGAGGAATTACCGTTACCGGCCTACCTTCGGGTGGCATACCATACCCATCCCATGAGATGGGATACCCATATGACAGTTATCGGCCTTAGATTGTGTAGAGTGAATACAATCTATTCTCGATTATTCGCCCCCCAACTAGTAGGGTATACTGGCAGGGTCTGTACCGATATGTTATGAAGTACCGTTTACTGTTTTACTGATATGTCAACTTACCATACTGATTACCGAATATGAAGTATCAATTATTGAATATGAAATACTATTTACCGATATGGTATGTACTATTTACCGTTTACCGTACCGATTATCGATTTTGAAGTATTGTTTACCGTTTGCCGAGTATATATTTCTGTTTGCTGTTTACTGAACACTGTACACCGACTACTGATTTCTAATTCTGAGGTATAGTATTGTCAAGGTATATTTTTCTCTATTTTCTTGAACTGCATTCTAATTAACCGTTCTGTTTTATGCATAGGTACATGACCGTTCTGCATTATCGTTTTACTGCTCATGTGCATGTACCTTGTTGGGCCTCGGCTCACTATTTTGTTATTTTTTTCCTTCAGATGAGACAGTAGAGTTACTGTCTGATGAGAAAGAATAAACTGAGAGGAGTTGTTTGAAGACTTTTTGAGGACCGTAGCATTGGAGCTATTTTAGGAGAGCCTGTCGATGTAAAGGCTTAGCTAGAAATGTGATTTTTGTATACTGATCTTATGGTTATTGATATTTTAGAACATGTGGATTTTATAAATGAAATCATATGTTATGTATGATTGTAAAAGAAAAGTTATGCTTCTGCAGATTATTAGTTTACTTCCGCTCTAAACTCTGGAATTACTATACATGTCCTAGACGGCATCTCGTTATTGAACTGTTAGTGTAGCTAATATTTTTTATGGATTTGTACCATAGATGGCACATGTGATCCTGTATATGCTTATTGTAGGAAGGATTGTGAATGATTATAGTTATATGCTTGTAATGGATGATCATACAGGTTGTATTTTGGATTATTCATCCTATTACAAAGGAGACTCTGCTAAAATTTCTGCAGAAGTCTTGCCTTATATTTTAGTACCGTTAATCATGTTCCTGTCTTGACGGAAACTTTTGAGGAAAAAAAATCCATTCCGTCACAGTACTTGTCCGATTGTACTCATTCCGGCGAGAGAAATTTGTAGCATTGGGAAAGCCTTTTTTCCGACTAAGCATTATTGCTGTCATTACTAGGTTTGATGGGACACATTTGTCCAATTGTATTCGTTCTTGTGGGAGGAAGTCTTGGCACGCTAACTTTCTTAAAGATTACCATTTCTTATGGGAGGACGTCGTAGCACGTTTGTTGGTGGGCTTCACTAAGGCCGACTAGGTTTAGTTGCCTAGTTGTCGAGCTCTGGTGAAGTCTAGGCCATCGTTCACAAGGAATATCAATACTTAGTCCTATTAACGGACGTTGTGGCTTTTGTGCATCTGGTCCTAATCCGCCAACCGTTATCGATTGATAGCGCTCTCCTTCGAGTGGATATTGTTGCACACATGTTGATAAAGCCCCCAAAGGTTTTTGTGGCCGTTTTGATGGGGAGGTATAACTTTCATCCACAAGCCCCTAGGTTGTCATGTCCAACCTTGTATAGGTCACTCGATTGTTTGGATCAAGATTTAGGGTTCGACCTCGTTTAGGCCACTCGGTTAGCTGGATGAAGGTTTTTGATTGGGCTATAGCCGATTGTTCAGCGGGTGAAGGTGTTCACCCTACTTAATAACAATCTAAGTCATTTGATTTTATGCGATGGCAAGCAAGCATTCAAATGAACAATAAATCAGACAAACAATTATTTTATTAGATGAAACGTGGTACATAGTACAAGCACCCCACATGATGCATGCTGAACTTACCTATGTTTGGTGAGGAATTGTTGATGATATTTTTTAAGGTAGATGGAATTTCAACTTTATGGGACCAATTTGCCATTCTAGATGCATAACTTGTATATATCATTTCAGAGAATCATTGAGACAAGTAATGGCTCCTCCAAATTTGAGAAGAGTTTGTTATTATTGGCATCCGTATCTGTTGCCTCTATTTCCATAGAACTAGACCCCCAACCTGAAACTAGCGTGCTTTCATCTTTTTGTTATAGTACTAAGCAATCTATTATTGATAAGCCGCCATTCAAAATTTACCTGCATCTTAGGTTTTTTCAAGCAAGTCAAGATATTCTCTGAGTTGTCAGGAGTTATTGAGTGAGTTGACGATCTCGACTTTAAGGCTGGGCTGTCCGATCTCTACTGAAATGATCATTTCAGTCCCATAGCATAAATTAAAAGGCGCCTCTCAGTAGGTTACCTCGGTGTCGTTCTATACGACCATAGTAAGAAAGGCAGCTTATCTACCTAAGAGCTCTTGGTATCTTCCAGCTTCATCTTCAACCCACATAATAGCATTATGTTTGTTACTTCCACTTACCCATTCAGTCATGGATAGGTGACGGAGGTGTGAACCAACTTTATTCTCAAACTCATGCAGTACTTAGTGAAGTGTTTGTCAGTGAATTAGGTTTTGTTGTCGGTTACTATGACCTTAAAAATCCCAAATCTGGATATAATGCTCTACTGAACGAACTCGATGGCATTCTGCTCAATAATCCATGCTAGTGGGGTGGCTTTCCTCCATTTTGTGAAGTAATCGATACCGACTATGATAAACTTCCTCCGCCCGGAAGTAATAGGTAATGAGCTGAGTATGTCAAGCCTCCACTATGCGAACGGCCATGGTAACTACAGGGCTTGTAGTTCCGTGTGCAACTGATGAGGAATGGTGCTATGGACACAGCAGTTCTTGCATTTCTTCACAAACTCCACGAGTCTCGCTTTATCGTCGGCTAATGGTTGCCTTCTTGCATGTCTTTGAATGCCAAGTTCTTAACTCCGATATGTGACTCATAGATTTTGAGGTGTACCTCGTTCAATGTCTAGTCAACTTCTTCTGGAGTGAGACATTGCATGTAAGGGGTGGAGTACCCTTATTGGTATAGCTTCTCATCCATGATAGTGTACTAACCTGCTGTCCTTTTTATGTGCTTGGCTTCCATTGGATTTTTTGGTAGAAGGTTGTCAGTGAAGTACCTTCTATATAGACTTATTCATTTTTCATTGTTCGAGATTTGTAGCACCTCTTGCTTTGGCCCCCTATACTCAAGAAGGCAAGAACCTCTTGCATGTCTTGAGCATATTACTTGGGATTACCTGTCACTATTGTTTTCGCCAGCTGATTTGCCTTCCAGTTATCCTTCCATGGGATATGGGTTATCTTGACCTTGTTGAACGCCTGGCTCAGGTCTTTCGCTCTAGCAAGGTACCTTGCGAGTAAAGGGCTAGACACCTCAAACTTTTTGAGGACTTGGTTGATTATTAGCTTCGAGTCACTATACATGGCCAAATTCTTCACCGAGCATTCTTTTGCCAACCTGAGTCCAACCAGTAATGCTTCATATTCAGCGAAATTGTTGGTGGTTGGGAATCCGATGGTCATCGAGTATTTCATCTTTAACTCGTTCCAAATCCTTAAGACCATGCCTACCCCACTCCTTGATTAAGTTGATGATCCATCTACGTGTAAGATCCAGATTGGAACTTCTCATTGCTGGCTATCACCTTTGTTTGAATGGAGAGTGTTTAGAATTGGCATTGTTATTTTGACTATGAAATCCGTGATGGCCTAAGCTCCTATGACTGGCCACGATTAGAATTCCATGTCAAATTCACCCAATTCGATGGCCCACTTGATTAGTCATTCGGATGTGTTAGGTCTCTGTAGGATCCCTTTTAGGAGCTGGTCTGTTAGGACGATAACTTTGTGCACCCGGAAGTACGATTGTAACTTCCTAGTGGGATAGAGGAGCATTGGGGCAATCCTTTTGATGTGCAAGTAACGAGTCTCGATGTCAGTGAAGACTTTGCTAATGTAGTAGACTGGCCATTACATCTCTAGCTGCAGCCTGGTTAGGACTGAACTTAGCGCTATGTCCGAAATTGCTAGGCATATGTACAACTCTTCACCTTCTTGTAGTGACATTAGGAGAGGAGGCTAGTGAGGTATTCCTTCAACTCTTCAAAGGCTGCTTGGCAATCAGCCATTCACTAGAAACTGTTTGCCTTTATTTCTCTCAAGGCCCTGAAGAAGGAAAGATACTTTTCTATCGATTTTGCTATGAACCAAGAGAGTGCTGCGAGTCTCCCGGTGAGTCTTTGGACTTCTTGCATAATTCTAGGCGGGCTCATGTCCATGATGGCTCTGATTTTCTTACGGTTTACTTCGATCCCCCGCTTGGGGATGATAAAATCGAAGAACTTTTCGGAAGACACTCCGATACATATTTGGTTGGATTTAACTTCATCTAGTGTGTCCAAAGTACTTCAAAAGTCTTTCTGAGGTCGCAAATATGATCATCAGTTCCCTTACCTTTCACAACCATATCGTCTACATGTACCTCCATATTTCGACCGATTTGGGCCTCAAACATTTTATTCATGAGTCGCTGATAGGTGGCACCAACATTCTTCAATTCGAAAGGTATGACCTTATAACAGTACATCCCCTGATCCGTCATAAATAAAATGTGTTCTCCATCTTCTGGACTCATCCAAATCCAATTGTAACTCGAATAAGTATTCATGAAGTTGAGCAGCTCATTTCCTAATGTAAAGTCCACCAGTAGGTCTATCTTTGGTAGTGAGAAATTGTCCTTTAGTTATGACTTGTTCACATTGGTGAAGTCTACAAATATCCACCATTTTCCATTGCTCATTTTGATGAGAACCATATTTGATAACGAGTCAGAATATTGGACCACCCTTATGAAGACCGCATCAAGTATATTCTTTACCCCCTCGCATATGGCAACTAACTTCTCAATTGAGTGGTTTCTTCGTTTCTACTAGACTGGCTTATGCCCGAGATCAAGACCCAACTTGTAGATCATTATTTCAGTTGGTATCCCTGGTATGTCAGCAGGTATTTACGTAAAGACATCAGAGTTTTGCCTGTGAGAAATTATTAACTAGTAGCACTGTTGACCCATTATTAAGCTCCTGATCTATATATATATTTTTTAGGCTCATCGAGATCTAGAGGGATCAAGTCGATCAAATTACAAGACTGTGCTTGTAGCAGGGTTGCTTCATCTCAGAGGTCGAAGTGTTCAACTGTCCAGGAGTCGCCTAGGTAACTTGAGCCAAATAGCATGTTTGGCCAGTGATCTGGTCTCCTAGGACCTCCTTAACACTGCATACCGTTGGAAACTTCATCTTCAAATATGGGATTGATGCTCGACCCAAGATAGCATTATAGATTGAGGGTAGGTCGATCACTAGGAATATGAGAATGCGAGATGCCATCTTTGGATACGTTTCTAGTGTGACCTCCAACTGAATGGTCCCCTGAGTTGGGACAGGTTTATTATCAAGACCGTACAGGAGTCTCTCAACTAATTCCGTCTGATTCATTTTTACTCCAAGCTTAAAGTTGGTATTGAGATACAGCAAATTTCTTAAATTTTTATTATCAATAAATACTCGTTTAAATTAGTAATCAATTGTACCATTCAAAGCAAATTTAATTAGAAGGTCAAAATTGGGAGTTATGACATGTATCATATCATTGTCACTAAAAATAATAATATCACCCCTAACTCCTATCCTCGACTTATTGCTACTAGAAGCTTTCTTCGAGCAGTCCATGGTATTGCTCTTGGGTGACCTCGTGGTCACCATGTTGACTATCCTGACTATAACCCAATTCCACAATTGTTGCTGCTATTCCAGCTCGTCTTCTTCTACTATGCCAATGGCCTGCCCTAGGTCCCATATGAATATAGTAAGGTACCCTCTTCGGATGAGGTCCTCCATTTTTTTTGCAGTGTTCGACAGTCCTCGGTACTATGACCGGAGATCAATGGTTCCTCCCTCCAGGTTGGGCTATTTTGGACACTTTAAGAACTTTTCATCTCATATCTACATGAGTATGTTGGTTCGGGAGTCACTTAATGGGGTCAGGTTCAGGGATCCGAACTCCCTTCGAACATTTAGCTCTATCCTGGGCTGTTTCTTGGGATCTCAGGAGTTGGCATTGTCTTTGTTCCTCTTCCTCCCGTTCATCGATCCCTAAGGGGGTGGTCTATACGCTCTGGTTGCTTTGCGTCGTTAGCCTCCTTTGTGGCTATGCATGTGTGAGCAATGGTCTTAGCTTCCTGAATAATTTGAGGGTCCTAATGGACCAGGTGTTTCACGAAGTCGCTTGGTTGCAAAGTGGCTTCAAAGGCGTTCAGCTTCATCTCGTTGATGAGCTTGGATATCTCTCAAGCCTCAGTATTAAATTCGGCCAAAAAGTGCTTCAAAATTTTGTTTGGCCCCTACCAAATGCGAACAAGGCGTCAAGACTACTTCTCCTCCCATTGGCTGGAGGCAATTGCGACAGAAGCTATCTACCGGTTCCTAAAATATCTGGATCAAATTTGACTATAGGTGGTAGAACCGAATCCTTGCGTCACCCTTAAGGGTGAGAGGGAAGCATAGACACATGGCAGGGGCATCTAGGCCATGGAAGCTTAGCAGTGTGCAGAAGTGATCCAAATGGTCCGTCAGATTGAAACTCCTATCGTAGGGTTCCAGGGTTGGCATCTTGAACTTACGAAGGAGATGCTACATCCGAATCTCCGTCCTGAATGGCGACCTTCTCAAATTACTTGAGTATTTGTTAGTGCTTCCTCTGAACACTTGTAGCTTGATCTTTCTCATTCTTTCCTCCAAGAACACAATCCTTTTGGCATTAAAAAAGATCCTCAATTCTAAATGGTTTGGAGAAATGTGCTGGACTAGGCGGCTATGGGCCTCCTCTACCGGGAGTTGTAGGAGACTTCTTCCTAGGTTGGGGGCCTCTGGTAATCAAGGGAGTAGCGTAGATTTCAGCACTTTGAGTTTTTATCTCGTGCTCTATGGCTCAGTAGACCCTCTAGCCGTGTTTGGGCCCTATCACTTATGGCCGCTCAGGCCTCAAGTTCGTCAAGCCCCTGGATCTTCTCAATGGGGTGTTTCTTCCTTCAGTTTCTCTTCTTGGAAGCCTAAGTCTGGGAGATGGAGGAGGGAGCTCCTAATTGTTATCCATCTGAGCAAGTATATAGGGTCTAGGTTAGTTTAAACATGGTGTCCATCTAGGCAACGAGCGCCCATACATCAGGGGCCGGTCTCTCATCCTCATGACTACCCACTGAGGGGTTGTCATTATGGGAGATGATGTCTCTAACCAATACACTGGCTTATGCCCTAATATTGACCATATTTGCTTACTTTGGTTGTGGGGATAGGCTTTTCGTCATGTTTTTCATAGACGGAGCAAATGATACGTATCCGGATTTGGGTCGTCGTATGAATTAGAGAGCTGTTTGATCTCGCCCGATAGATTAAATTAAAGTGGGTGCAGTCTTCATCCCTAGAAACCAAGATCTTGCACACCACAATGAATAAATGAGAGGTCAAATTATTGTGGGACTTGTTCCTCAATATATCCTCTAATATATAAGTAAAAAATCTTCCTTTGACAAGAGAAACATAAAAGATGTTAAAATGCTTGGATACAAGCATGAGAGGGGATTGAGTGTGCTGTGGAGGTTTGAGCTCTGAGAAGTGCATTCGATTAGAATCGGCTTCAAAAAAAGGTGCAGCTTTTAGGATGGGCAGCTTTAAGATATGTACACTTATAGGGAGAGTGGCTTTGTGAGCTCTTAGTGTACATGAACGCTTGAGAGCCAAGAATATGCTTTGTATTTAAAGACTAATTGTTTGATTGCTTGATTGTCGATTCCCTTCCTCGTGGTGGAGAAGGGATATTCATAAAGCGAGTATCGATTTAGCCTTCCTTAGGCCTCACAACTGATGATAGTTGTCTATGTGGATTCGCTAAGTTATCTCGACAATTGTGAGGATTGTTTATGATAACCGCTTAGGCCAGTCTCGTTGTCTTCTAAATCTTTGGGCTAAGGAGGCATCGTGCTTGGCCTCTCTCTTATAAGCTTTTCTTACTTCCGCGGGCTGAGTTTTTAGGCTGGCCCATGAGTTGTCATTCCCATTCAGATCAAATAATTAAGAATTTTAATATATATTAATTGGTTATAATTATAAAATAGTTATAACTTAGTATTAATGTCCAATTATCCCCTAATTTAGGATTAATAAACTAAAATTGGGCATTGGAAAAAGAACAAACCCTACAGTAAAATCCTCAGAATTAAACCCTAATTTGGGCATAATTGTGCAATTAACTCAACATTAAGCTAAGATTACACCTTATGGATAAATTAATAGCCGTAATTTGGATCAAAGTTGGCTAAATGGTGGCTAAAGGCAGAGACCTTTCTGCTTTAGAAATGGGCGACGGAAAACAAGTGAAGCACTGCAATTTGTTCGACAATGGACAATAAAACACGTAAATCAACAAATAAAAAGGCCCCAAACATGTCAATGGCGGCTTGATCTTGTTGTCTATAAATATTTGTGGCCGGAAACGTTGTGGGTATCACGAATTTGAAGAAGAAAATCCAAAGAGGACGAAAATCCTTGAAAACAAAGAGGAACGGATTAATACGTATTAAGCGGTAAGTAATTTGATTTTCTCATGATTCCATGGTCTAATACCTATCTAGTATCTTGAACAATGATTATTTTGTGACAAATATTCTCCATATGGACGAATTTGAGAGAAATCCGATGATTGTGAGAAAACAGGGGTTCGGAAAAATTCTTGAAATTGAGGCTCAATTTGTAATGCTTAATTTGTAATTTCGAGTCTAATAGTTATATAGTGATGATATTTGGCGATATTGATAAGCATCATGTGTCAAATGTTAACAAAAAACACGAATTTGGAAGGGGAAAAAAATTAGGGAGCAAAGAAGCAAAAACAGGGCATGAAAGCTGCCCTTCATGTTCTTGATGCGCTGTTCATGCCGGTTGCCACTGCTCCTTCACAGGGGACCGGCTTTATTGCGATGCCGTATGCGTGAACTTAAGGGAAAAAAAATGTGGATTTGATGGTATAAATGTATCATTTGAATATGATAATTAATTATTTAGTCATAAAAAAAGTATTTTGGTGATTATTCAGAATAAAAATTGTA
>JAODPA010059924.1:0-11219 GCA_025585075.1 Nepenthes mirabilis
TCTACTATATTTATTCAATCGGTTCATATTCGGTCATTAATTGGGTCTAATTTACATGATTGAGTCATTTTTCAGTCAATCGAAATTAATTTAATTATTAATCGGTTGAAAAATTTTTAACCGAATTAGTTCCTTATCGTTGGTTCTAACTTCTATTAACCGAGATTGAAGTTGATTTCATTAAATAAATTTTTACAGTATTTCTGGGTGAGTTCTTAACTTTTGGGCTTTCACTATTTATTATTCTTTATATTTTTTACCAAAATCCTCAATATGGTAAAGGTCTCCAAATCTATGTATTTTATTTGTAATAAATTCTCTCAAATGTCGGACTTCTCTGCGTCCTTTGACCTCAATTAATTATAATTTACTTGATCGAAAGATCTCGAGCCTTACAAATAAACTTAATCTTCTTTGCCGTTTCACTAACAATCTCGGGGCCTAAAATTCTTGTGGCTCCGATCTCCTCCCAATGAATTGGCGATCTGCACTTCCACCCATATAACACCTCAAAAGGTGCCATGCCTATACTCATTTGGTAACTATTATTGTAGGTGAATTCTATTAAGGCCAAATAATGATTCCAAGTTCCCTTCATATCTAACACCGAAGCCCCTTAATATATCCTCGAAGATCTAAATTGTACACTCCGATTGACCGTCAGTTTAGGGGTGATATGCTGTAATGAATTTTAATTTCGGTCCCAACTCCTTATGCAAACTTTTCCAAAACCTTAAAATAAAACGGGGGTCCCTATCAGACATAATCAAAGCGGGCACACCATGAAGTCTAATAATTTTGTTCGCATACAATTGGGCCAATTTATTATCAGAATACATTATCCTGATCGCCAAGAAATGGGCAGATTATGTCAACCGATCGATGATAACCCAAATGGCATCATTGTTCTTAGGAGTCCATGGCAAACCTGATACAAAATCCATAGCGATGTCCACCCACTTCCAACTCGAGGTCGGCATTGGTTGCAATAACTCAGATGATTTTCTCCTTTTAGCTTTCAATTGTTGACACACAAGACATTTCTCCACATAAGCTGTAATATCTTATTTCATATTTCTCCACAAAAATATTTTTTTTAAGTTCTAACATATTTTATTCGTCACCGGATGAATTATATATCGAGATCGGTAAGCTTCCTTTAAGATTTTCTCCCTTAACTCTTATCGCTCATCACACCCAAACGATCTCTAAACCTCACTACTCCATCAGTTTGGACATTAAAATTGATTCTGGAGTCTTTTTTTAAATCCCCCACAATATCTATAAGGAATAAATCATTTATCTGCTTCTCCTTAACCTCATTAATCACCTCTGGTAGAATCTGAAGGATGATAAAATCATCCGACCACCCCGAACATACCACTGAATATTACATTACTTCAAATAATCTAGCATCTCCATCTGTTTTATCTGAAGACTTGCAACAAAACTTGATTGATGACTCAAAGTATTTGCAACCACATTAGCTTTTCTAGATTTATACTGAATTTCACAGTCATAATCCTTCAGAAAATAAAGCCACCTCCTTTACCTCATATAAAGCTCCTTTTGTGAAAACAAATACTTTAAACTTTTATGGTCCGAATAGACAAGGAATTTCTTGCCATAAAGATAATGTCTCCAAATCTTAGGGCAAGTACCACTGCAACTAACTCCAAATCATGAGTTGGGTAGTTCTTTTCATGCACCATGAGTTGTTTGGACCTGTGAGGTTACGAATTTAAAAATTTGATAATGATGAGGTGATTAGTATACTAATGATCAATACCAGACCTATGGAACGAATAAGGTTGGGTATCAGAAGAAAAAATCAAGGAAAGTTTGAATTTGTGCTACTGAAGCACTGCCAGCAGGCTTGCGCCTGCTGGGCGCTCGAGCGAGCCGTGGCTCGAGCGCATTTTCCAGTAACTCCCTCGCCCGCTGTCCGCTCGAGCTCCGCTCAAGCAGGAGATCCAGAAGCAGTCCCACCCACTGTCCGCTTGAGTGGAGCTCAAGCGAAAAAAATAGAATCGGCCCCGCCTGCTGGTCGCTCGAGCGGTGGCGCAATGTAAAAGTCACGCCCTGCCTTCTCCTCATCATTTATTGCTCGGTTTAGGGTTTTAGAGAGAGAGAGGGTGCCGATCTTAGTGAGGGAAAGGAGGAGATCGAGGCCGTGGAGTCCAAATCCGTCCGAGAGCTAGTTATAAAGGTGAAAGCACGCGTCGATGCAAGTGTTCACATACTCACTTCTCATTCTCTTTCGAGGTTTTGCTTAATTTTGTTGGGTTTTTTGTGTCGATACCCACCGTGAATGTTAGAATCATGAAGCCCATGCCTTGAGGTCTAAGAATATGTAGTTGTTTGTCTGAATCGTGTCCGATCCGTCCGGTTTGGTTTCACTGAAACCCTAACCCACGAAAATTGGAGATTTTCCCGTTTCCCTCCCATGATCATGAAATTGACCACAAAATGTGAATCCCCACATCCCAATGATGTATATATGCCGGCCGCGGGTTCGATTTCGCACGTTTTGACCCGATCGCGGTGTCCGGGCCCTCTAAATTGGCCCTGACACTGTTCACCCGAGACCGAAAGTGGAAATTACATTATTTCACCTTCGTGAAATGTCGAAAGGACTCTAGATTATGAATCCCCATATCCCAAGTGTATGTACATATCGACCGGATGTCGGTTTCCGCATGATTTGACCCGTTCGTGACATCCGGAAGCCTTAAAGTCCTCTGTTATTGTTTATCCGAAAATGAATGGGAAGTTGCATGCTTCCATCATCGTGTTATGTTAAATTGAGCTCAAATATGAATTATTGTGTACCAATTGTGCGTATGTGTCCACCGGACGTCCGATCTCACAAGCACCGAATCGTTCACGGCGTCTGGGTGTTCCGAAATGTGTTCACCCGAAAAGAAATGAGAAATGTATCTGTTATGCCTCTAATTGTTATTGAAGTAACGTTTAACTGTTTAAACGTAAATGTAAGCTCCAAAATGTGTATCCATGTGCTGGAAGCAAGGAAATGAGTCCTGGAAGTTTCAAGTGATATGTGATCATCGGAGGTAAGGAATCTAATCTCTCTCGTGAACTTGGAATGATTTATTGTAAGTAAGGAAATTGAGTCCCATAGATTGTGAATAAGGGAATTGAGTCCCACAAAAGGTTGTGAACCGAGCCAGTGAATGGAAGGGAATCCACATTGTGCTTTGTGATGATATGATCTCCTGGATGGAGATGTGTGTGATGGAATGATCTCCGGATTGGAGATGTATGTGATGGGAATGGATTTTCCCGAGTTGTGAATGTGTACGGCAAATGTGAATTTCCCTCTCCAAGTGTGAAAACAAATCTTGAAACTAGGACCATGATTCACAGGGGCAGTATTCTTTAGCATACCATGTATATCGCAGTGTGAACCTAAGAAATACTTGGCCGCGTATTCTGGCCGCTCGTGGGAGCGGGTGATGTTCGTGGTACGCTTTATGAAACTACTGTTGAAGAATGAGGAACTGCCTGGTCCCCGGGGAATATGAGGCATGTTGAGATGGCCGAGTGCTGCAGACCTAAAATGTAGCCGTTAGTTGAACGTTACATAGTGGAGATGTAGTCGTTCGTTGAGTGTTGCGTAGTGGAGATGCAATCGATGGTTGAGTGCTGCATAGTGGAGATGCAACCGATGGTTGAGTGCTGCAGACCTAAACTGTAGCCGTGGCTTTAGAATGTGTAGCGAACACATTCATTTCCTCGTTCTCTCGCATCGTTGGTTAGTACGGTCTACTACCCCGGGACCGCAAAGATGATGTAATAATGAAAATGAATAATGTCCAATCGATGTAACCGTGAGAACTGTGTGAATCCAGTGATTCAAGATGTTTCCTGTTTCTTCTCCTGATTCATGTTTGTGGAGATTCCTTGTATCCTCCCCCGTTCCAGTTCTTGTATATGTCTGTGAGATGTGTTTATGATTACACTTGTTGAGCTATAAGCTTACCCTTGCTATTTGTTGTTTTCCATCCATATGAGAACACTTAGCCGGCGCCTGATAGTTAGAGCAAGGAGAGACTTGCTTAAAGTGATTAGCTAGACGTCAAGTGCTTTGAAGATTCGGTTCTCTTGTTGTAATGAGATGTAGTAGCCACTCATGGATAGATGTGGCCCGTTGTTATTATTTTATGATTTTGTTATGCTTCTGCAAGTTATGATGATATAGTATGCTTCCGCGTTTGTATTGATATTTTGAGTTTCGTTTTATTTTAGATGGCATCTTTCTAGATCTAATATAGTAGATAGAAGTACTGTATTGGAGCCATGGATGATATGGCATATCTTGTGATCCTGTGTGTTGTGTTGTAGGCTTTATGTTGAGCCTCTTGTTAGATGTGTGCTTGTTCAGGATATATTTAAGCAGGTTATATTTTTAGTTTTCGTCCTATTGCAAAGGAGACTCTGCCGAAATTTTTGTAGAACCTATAGGTTAATTTTGGGATATCAGTTTGTATTGCCATCGACAGAGGTTATTCGTTAGAAAAATAATCTGGTCCGTCACAGGACCCATAAGTTACTACCTTGAACTTCTGCATCATTATACAACCCAGATTTGCCTTGGAGGCATCACAATATACCTTAGAACCACCCGATCCCTTCAGAATAGTCAACACTGGAGCAGTCATTAGATGATCTTTTAATTCCTGAAAACTCAGATCACATTCTTCAGTCCTGTCAAACTTACCTCCTTCTTTACTAATCAAATCAAGGGCATAGCTATCCAAGAGAAATTCTCTACAAATCTCTTATAATATCCTACCATGCCGAGAAAACTCCTAAATTTAGTCACTAAGGTAGGTCTTCTCCAACTAGTAACCGCCTCTACCTTCTTTGGGTCTACAGCAATGCCTCCATTTGAAATCACATGTCCCAAAAATATCACCTCCTACAATCAAAACTCACATTTATTTAATTTAGCATACAACTTCTCCTCGCAAAGTACTTAAAGAACAATCCTCAAATGAGTTTCATACTCCTCATGACTCTTAAAATATATCAAAATGTCATAAATAAATACCACCACACAAACTTATCCAGATATAGTAAGAATACCCAATTCATTAGATGCATAAAAGCAGTAGGAATATTCGTAAGACCAAATGGCATAATAAGAAATTTGTAGTGGCCATACCACATCCAAAAATTAGTCATGGCCACATATTCTAGCTTAATCCTCAATTGGTGATATTCGGACCTCAAATCTTTTTTTTTGTAAGTAAGTAATTGTATTAAAAAATAATAATTTATAAATATGTGGCCTAATTCCAAGTGTTTTGCCAACTTAAATTTAGAGCACAGAAAAGAGGGGGATACCTCCAGAACTAAAGGGTACAGGCGGGATCAAAGATCACGAACCTAGACATGATAGGTTAAAAAATATACAGCCTAAGTTAAATCCAAATAACAGACTAACATCCAAACCGAGAAAAAGGCCATCGGGCCAGAGCATCACAAGCCAACAGGAGCAATGCAATGCCATCATCAACCCCGAATAGCTCATAGGCCCAACCACGACCAGAGTGATCAGCATCTTTGGGTATCAAACCATCACAGGAACCACAGTCGAACCATATCTTGCAGCCAACCCACTCCGTCCAAGCAAACAAGAAGGTACTCCGGATATAGAACAAATGCACTCAGAATCACGAACAAATGCACTCCGTCTAAGGAGACTAAAGGCACTCCGGAAAAGGTCACTCCGTCCAAAGTCGCTCCGTCCAAATTGAGAAGAAGCACTCCGTCTAAGGAGACAACAGGCACTCCGGAGAAAGTCACTCCATCCACAGTCACTCCGTCCAAGTGAGAAGAGGCACTTCGGTTAAGGAGACAACGGGCACTCCGGATAAAGTCACTCCGTCCAAAGTGAGGAAGAGCACTCCGTCCATAGAGTCAAGAAGGCACTTCGGATCAGGGACACCTGCACTTTGGAAGCTTGAACAAAGTACTCCATCCAAGAGAGAAAAAGCACTCCGTCACCTCATGAAATGATTTTTTTTTATAATAATAAATTTTTTTTAATTATAATAATAATCTTTTTTTTTTTGTAAGGGAAAAGAAAGCACTCCGGACCTTGCAATCTCGCCACTCCGTCTAAGGAGACAAAAGCCACTCCGGAAAAAGTCACTCCGTCCAAAGTCACGCCGTCGAAAGTGAGAAGAGGCACTCCGTCTAAAGAGACAAAGGCACTCCAGATAAAGTCACTCCATCCAAAGTGAGGAAAAGCACTCTATCCAGAGAGTGAAGAGGGCACTCCGGATAAGGGACAAACTACACTTCGGAAGCTCGAACAAAGTACTCCGTCCCAAATGAGAAAAAGCAAATAACTTATTTGCATAAATTTAGTAATTCTTATTTACCAATGATTATTTGCCAAGAATAAGATGAAATTGTCAATTTTTGTAGAACCGATAATGTTTATGGAATTGTGCATCAAATACCCTCTCAATTAAAGAATGACTCAAAAACTCACATGGGTATTAAGTCTCTACTATATTAAGGTAATACATGATATTCAGACAAAATAGGTAAAGATGAAATTTATGTGCATTAAGTACTCTCAAAATGATATCATGAGATGACTTAATCATAAAATGTAAAAGGTCAATGTTCAAATCTTATTAATCACAAAATTAGTATTCAAGACATAGTTTATAAGAATACCCGTGATGATTTTTTTTAACTATCTCCCTCTTTTTTTTTTTCTTTTCAATTTTGAAGCCCTTCCCTTTTTTTTGTCATAAAAAAAAAGGAAAAGAAAAACAAAAGGGTGAGAAGAAAGGAATCCACTTGTACTCTTTAAGTATCATCAAACCCATAACTGAATGCAAAAGGAAGTGTAATAAGTTGAAAAAAATACTAGTTGTGTTTTCTCTAAACATTGCCCAATGGAGCAGGATAAAGCGTCCCACAAATATCAATCAAAATTCATCAATTTGAAATGCCTTCCTAAAAAATGATCATTAAATAATGAAAACTATATGAAAGGAAAAATAATTAAAAAAAATTTTTTTTTTAATTTTTTTATTCTAACGGTGGAGGATCTTCTAAATTGATGGATTCCCTATTGAAGTTGAAGGGCTCGAAGAAAGGTTTTAACTGGTGCCCATTGACTTTAAAATGGTTGCCATCATCAGGATCTTCAATTTCAATAGCACCGTGCTCTGAAATGGCAGTTATCGTATAAGGTCCTGTCCATCGTGACTTTAGTTTCCCTAAAAACAAATGCAAGCGTGAGTTGTACAATAAAACTTTCTGTTCAAGATGAAATGACTTTTGAGTTATGTGTTTGTCATGTAAATTTTTCATTTTAGATTTAACAATTTTAGCATTTTCAAAAGCATCATTTCTAAGCTCTTCAAGTTCACACAATTGTAACTTCCTGTGAATCCTGACATCATCAATATTTTCATTAAATTGTCTAATAGCCCAATAGGCTTTATATTCCATTTCAACTGGGAGATGGCATGGATTTCCATAGACTAGCCTATAAGGCGACATTCCCAAAATTGTCTTATAAGCTATACAATATGCCCATAATGTATCAATAAGTTTTAAAGACCAATCTTTTCTGTTAGGGTTAACAGTCTTTTCTAAAATCCGTTTTATCTCTCTATTGGCCAATTTTACTTGTCCATTGGTTTGAGGATGGTAAAGGGTGACTATTTTATGTACAATGCCATATTTGTTCATCAGAATTGTAAACCATTTGGTACAAAAATGTTTACCCCCATCACTAATAATCGCACGTGGCATACCGAACCGAGATAAAATATTCTCTTTAAGAAATTTTATAACCGTTCGGTGATCATTGTTACGCATAGCGATGGCCTCAACCCATTTGAACTCATAGTCTACTGCCAACAAAATGTACTTGTATCCAAAAGAATTAGGAAAAGGTCCCATAAAATCAATCCCCTAACAATAAAAAATTTCTAAGATAAGAATAGGAGATATTGGCACATATTTTTTTCTAGTGAGGCTCCCTAATCTCTGACATCTATCACAGGTAGTGCAATAAATGTGAACATCTTGGAACATGGTGGGAAAATAAAATCCACATTGTAAAATCTTTGCAGTAATTTTCCTTGAAGAAAAGTGACCACCACATTTCGAGGAGTGACAATAGGCAATAACATTCTAAATTTCAGCATCAGGAATACAACGATGCACAATCTGATCCAAACAATAATTGAACAAGTATGGCTTGTCCCAAAAGTATGTTCTCATTTTTTGAAAATTTTTTTTCCTATCTGCCTGGTGCCAATTATCCGAAATTTTACCTGTTGCCAAATAATTTGCAATATCTTCATACCAGGGCGACTAACTTAGCTCAGAAGAATTTAGAATGAGCAAGTATTCATCAAGAAAATACTCATTTATGGGGCGGTCATCCTTCAATTGGTCATCAGAAGTAAGTCTAGATAAATGATCAGCTATAACATTTTCTACTCCCTTCTTATCCCGAATTTCCAAATGAAATTCTTGGAGAAGAAGGATCCATTTGATCAGTCGAGGTTTTGCATCTTTTTTGGTTAACAAGTACTTCAAAGTTGCATGATCAGTATAGATTATAACAAGTGAGCCAATCAAATATGATCTAAATTTATCAAGTGCAAAAACTACAGCAAGAAGCACCTTTTCAGTAGTGGTGTAATTGATTTGTGCATCAGTGAGGGTCTTGATTGCATTGTATAGGACATAGGGTGTGACAGATCGGGTTATTTTTCTTAAATAACCTCTGTTAAGAATAATGATAAACTAGTATTCTTAATTAAAATTTATTAATTTCTGTAGAAAATTGGGCGGAGTCCCGTTTGTAAATCGAGCGTTTGCCAAAATACAAACACCTATAAATTGACCCTGCACAACAATCTATAACCATCCACAATGAAACTACAAGTCTTAATGCTCAACACACTGTACAGGATCTAATTGCCACATCAACCGAGGGGGCGCCGATATCA
The DNA here is from genome assembly GCA_025585075.1 of Nepenthes mirabilis. Classification (NCBI taxonomy): domain Eukaryota; kingdom Viridiplantae; phylum Streptophyta; class Magnoliopsida; order Caryophyllales; family Nepenthaceae; genus Nepenthes; species Nepenthes mirabilis. Next base: position 9,021 of record JAODPA010059924.1, read on the forward strand.
TAACTCCAGTATAATGCCGGTGGAGAAGGATGCCAACTAGAAACCTCGATCATAACCACAATGAGAAGAACATGCGGAAGCATAAAAACCACAATACACAGTGGGAACTAATCCATCATTCGTTCATGCTAAATATTATTAATCATTACCATACATGTTTTATATAGTTTACAAGAGTAGGACCAAAATTCGTGTTTCATACACAAAATCAACTAAGTCCCAGTCCTGAGTCCTGCGTGCAATACTAGCTGTCTATTGCACTTCTATGGCCTACTCAGTCTCGTCGGGCATCAATGTGTTCTCATCTGAAAAACATATAGTAAGGGTGAGCATACAGCCCAACAAATGAAATCATACATCACTAAGTATAGCAGTTTACAAGAAAGAGAATAACTGGGTAGGGGAATCATATAACTTGAGTAAAGATAGTACGCGAGGAGAGGGAGCATCGGGAATCATTTAGTTCACATGTTTTATCTGGTTACGTCCATTCATTTTTATTGCTTTCATTAATCTTTGCGGATCAGGGCTAGTAGGTCATACTAACCAACGATGTGAGAGGACGAGGAAGGGATGTGTCTGCCACACATTCTAAGGCTGGCTACATTTTAGGTCTGCAGCACTCGATCATCGGCTACATTTTAGGTTTGCAGCACTCGACCATCGGCTATATTTTAGGTCTGCAGCACTCGACCATCGGCTACATTTCAAGCCTGCAATACTCGGCCGTCTCAATCGTCCCATATCTCCCAGGGACCAGGGCAATCATCATTCTTTCACAGCAACATCCTAAAGTGTACCTTGAACATCACCCGTGCCCAAGAGCGGCTGGAGTATTCGCTGGGTTCCCACCGTGATGTACATGGTAAGCTAGAGGGTACTACCCCTATGATCCGTGATCCTAGTTTCAATATTAGTCTTAATCCTTGAAGGGGAATCCACCATTGCCATATACATTCTCAAACCAGGAAATCACATTCCCATCACATGTCTCCATCCGGGAGACCAAATCCATCACTTTGCACTTTGTGGATTCCCTTCCATTACTCGTTCGGTTCCTTTCTTTTATTTGGAGTTTAGATCTTTCAACCAATAAGTTCAACTCGTAAGAGAGTTTGGTTATACTTACCTCAGTTGGTCAAAATCCAAATTTGTCTGTGCTTGCCGTGCGTTCGCCACCCGCTCCAGTTGGCCTGGGCAATAAGGCTGCGCTCGAGTGCCAGCCCGTTTTAAACCGTGTGCTGTTTTGCGATTTTTATTTTTTCACATTCCAAAACTTTCTAAAGAGAGAGAGGGCGCTGATTCTAGAGAGAGGAAGGAGGAGATTGAGCCCGTGGAGTCCGAATCCATCCGAAAACTAGTTATAAAAGTGGTAGTAAGCGCCGAGGCAAGTGTTCTCATACTAGCTTTCCTCTTTCGATGTTTTTCGTTTATCGTCGGGTATTTTCATCTCGATACCCACCCAAATCATGGAAAATGTAATACCCGAGACTTGAAACCAAGGATTATGTAATTTATTATCTGATTTACTCACCGATCCGGCCAGTGGAGTACCGCTAAACCCTAACCTACGGGAATTGGGGGTTTTCCATTTATGCACCTTATTTCGTTAAATTGACCACACAATGTGAATCCCCACGCCCCAAATGTGTGTATATGTCGGCCGCGTGATCAATTTCACACGTTTCGACCCACTCGCGGCGTCTAGGCCCTCTAAAATGCCACTATTGCTGTTCATCTGAGACGAAATGAGAAAATTGCATGCATCCACCTTCGTATTATATTGAATTGACCCTAAAATGTGAATCATCACGTCCCAAATGTGTAAATATATCGACCGAACGATCGATCTCGTAAGATTCAACCCATTCGTGGCGTCTGAGCCCTCTAAAAGTGGCCTGACACTGTTCATCCAAAAATAATGTGTAAATTTGCATACTCTACCTCTATTTAATTGTGATGAAACGTATGATTAAATATTCATGTTAAATTGTAAGCCCCAAAAATATATATTTGTACACCGGAAGTAAGGGAATGCATCCCGAAGGGTTCTAGATGATATTTGACTATCAGAAGTAAGAAATTTCAAACTCTCTTGCGAACTTGGATTGAATTTATAACACTCCAAATAATTTTAATTTTGTTAATTCTAAAATTTTCAAGGACGAAAATCTTTTAAGGGGAAAAGATTATAATATC
>JAODPA010059935.1:0-11208 GCA_025585075.1 Nepenthes mirabilis
AAATAAAATAAAAATAATTTTTGACCCCTTAGCACCTAGGCAGCTATTGTTAGGCTGCATGTGTCTAATTTCAATTATTCTCGGTAGCTGCTTGTTTGGTTCCCTGCACTGATGGCTTTGTAGGCAGTGCTGATTTTTTGTATATACGCTTCAGATGTCTCTTCGTCTCCTCTTCTTTGGGAAATCTTTCTTTGAAGGATGTGCTTCCTTTCAGAAAAAAAAGAGAGGAGTGTGTGAGTTCTGTCTCTCCTTTCAGGTGTGGCTCGACTTTGGTTCCTATGATGATATGTAACCTGAAGATGCTGATCCCCCTGGGTGTGGTTGGGGCCGTGAGCTGTTTGGAAGTAAACTAGCTGATTAGTTGGCATGTTGCTCAGGTCGGCCTGCAAGTGGTGGAATGGCTCATGCTGTTATTTGCAGGTTTGATGTATAGTGCAATGTTTTGTATTCTGGAGTCGATGCTCCTGGTTATGGCAGACCAGGTGTTATTGTGGGCCGACTGTTGGTTGTGGTAGGGGCTGTTGAGAGAGATGCAATGCACTTGTTGGCATGTGATGCTGGACGCGGTTGGTTTTATGATTGTGGATAGTTCTGCTGCCGGGTTTGTAGTGAATGTACTGATGCTGTACAATTTGAAACCAAGATGGTTGCTGCTGTGCACTATGTGGTGCTGTTTGATGGTTGCTGCTCTCTTTTGTTTGCTCTACTGATGATAGGCTGATCCGGGAGCTACAGGTTGTAACTGGGTTCAAATTGGGGAAGCTTCCTGTCAAGTATTTGGGGGTTCCCCTCATTACTTCGCGGCTGTCGGTGGCAGATTGTAAGGCTTTGATTGATCGAGTTAGGCAGCGAATAAATTCGTGGACCAACAAGCTTTTGTCATTTGGGGGCAGATTACAGCTGATCCGGTCTATTCTTTCGTTGATTCATCTCTACTGGGCATCTCTTTTTATTATTCCCAAATCCATTTTGAAAATCATGGAAGGTTATATTCGTTGTTTCTTGTGGCACAGATCCATTACTGGGGGATCAACAGCTAAAGTGGCATGGAAGCATATCTGTAAGTCTCAATCTGAAGGTGGCTTAGGGGTCTCCCCTGTTTTATGTTCCTTTCTCCAAATCGGTAAAACACTTGATTTTGAACATAATTTTTTATACATTTTTTTAAAATTTTAATGCAATTAATTACTTACCAAACAAAAAATTCCTCGAAAGCAGGACAGATTTTTTTTTAGCGCACTCAAGCCACTCAAGCCATAGAGAGAACCAGCTCCGGATTCCATCAATGAAGCTATAGGCACAAAGGCCACTCCAGCAAAAAGCGAACAAAGAGACACTCCGGATTCTGGAGTCCTCGAAAAAGGGCCGGATTCAAACCGAGAATTGTAGAGGAAGCCGGTTTGCCAAGTAGAGAAAACAGGAAATGTGAGAGCAGGCACCAATATGTCCAGCAGAGAGCCGCTTCAGCCAAACCGGGTAGCCACCTTCACATACCGCAAAACAAACACTTTTTTTTGTTAAGTAAGTATTTTGGATTAATGGGAGAAAAAAATTTACAAAATCAATGCTTTATCTCCAAGTATTTTAACAGGGAGATAAAGCATAATACGCTAGGGCATTCCCCGAGCCGCTAAGTACAACATAAGACATCAAAATGATGATACAAGAACAATAGTCCCCTAGGGGGATTACACTCAACAAAATCGGCCAAATATGAAGTCTGTCCGTTTTAGAATAACAAGTCTTCTACGCAGGATGTATCGGCGCTCCACCATTTCAGCAGAAAGGCCACACACCAGAATCAGGAAGCCATCATTGGATCGGCAACTCCAGCCGTAGCTTCAGCCAAATCAGCAGCCAATTATCACTGCATAATTTATCTAGTCAGCAAAACAGTTGGCCAGGGCAGCCAATTAATAGCCTGGAGCACCAGTACCACAACTCCAACAGCCATTCTTCACAGCCCAACAAAGGTTGAGAGCATCTACACCATCAACATGCACCTGCCCCCAGCAATCTACACCATTCATCATAGCTCCATTAAGCTACCGAAAAACATCAGCAATTCAAGTAGCTTAACCCAGGACAATTCCAGTACCCTCATCCAGGCACAATGAATCAATACCCACCAGCCAACTCTAGCATAGACAAAGATCCAGCAACATCAAATGTCCCTATAACACAAACCAGAAGATCCAACACAAGACAGCCTTTCCATCATGCCGACAGCAATGAAAGACACCCTGATCCAGCATGGCAAAAAAAATCGACAGCCATGCCTTCAACAGCAGAACACCTTCTCGTGTGTTCAACTTCTACAGCTTCAGCACCACTACAGGAGCCTCAATACAAGCAGCAAAGCCGCTAGCTTCAGGATCATCCACACCGCTGCAAAATTCATCAGCAACCGGGCATCAGAGCCATTCAGAACAGCAGCAAAGCACTAGGCACCTACATGGAAGATTCAGCCCCAACACCAACACAATATGCCAGTAGCTTCATCAGTCCAACAAAATCTTTGGGCATACTGTTGAAGCTGGCAGCATAGGAAAACCACCAAGCATCAGCAATCCAAGAGACTTGCTCCACATAAAGGCTACAAGCGGAAGGATCTCCTCCACCTCAGAAGGATCATACGCAACCAAACAAGTCCATGGCCAGCTCTTCAACACTTCAGCCAAAAGTCCTAAACCATTGCACGGGCAACCCCCAACCCATCCAACAGGAAGGAACACACTGGCTGAGCCTCATCAAAGCCAACAGCACCGGACAGTTGACTGCGTCAGAACCAATTAACAGAGCGAGAGCCGACATTAGACCAGTGGAGGCAGCATCAGAAAATGCAGTGAACCACATTTTCGAGCAATCTGCCATATGAAATTGAGTGACAAGAAATGGCACCACCAGCAGCCTTCAACACCTCCATTGACCACACAGCACAGGCAAATGAAGGCACCTTCTTACTGCAGCCCAGTGACAACCTATCACAGGGCATGGCTAATACCAGCACCAGCAAAATCAGCAAAATAGAATTGCAGAATCAAGTACCGAGACAGCAGATTGACAACCTAACCCCTCAATCCAAAGCTGGTCTCAACAATAGAAACCAAGACAAGCACTTTAGCCCAGCAATTCATTCCAGCCGTTCAGATGGAATGAATACTCAGCAGGGAATTTCCTTAGCATTCAACATAGCAGAGGGAATCACCTAACTACACCAACCCATAGTAGTTGCAAACCAAACATTGATCCACAAATTGGTAACAAATAGAAGGAACTCCACCGCATCAGAAGGATAACGTGCAATCAAACAGCACCTCGGCCAGCTCTTCAGCCCTCAGCCTAATAGTCCCAATCTAGAGCTGCATGGGCATCCCCCAACCTGTCCAACTGGAAGGAATACACAGGCAAAGGAACATTAGAGCCAGCGCCACAGGACATTCGACTGCAACAAATCCATCAAGCAACACAAGATCGGATAATAACTTCAGACAGCAGCTCCCGCACCAAAGGCAGCAGACACCAAATTCTCCACCAAGAAGGAATCTATCTGCAACACACCGGGAGGGAAAAACTGTCCCAAACCAGCCAGCAACCAAAGCCCAAGCTTTCCCAAGGTAACCTGAACCAAGGATTCTCAGCCCGCGCTGTCAGCGCAACGAAACCCAACCAAAATCGGAGGCGAGAACCCCGAAAGAAAACCCAGAGAGTAGCCAGAGCCTTCATTCCAAACTGAAACAACGAAAAGGAAACGTCCTATATGGATGAAGAAGGGAGAATCGGTTCAAGAGCACCGCCATAGGCGCGAACCGAGGAGAAGAGGAGTCGATCCAGTGAGAACTTTGAGATCTCAGAGGATGAAAGCAGTGGAGGGACCAGGAGGAGTATCCATGGGAGGGACTGGGAGGAGCAACCAGGAGACCGGCCGTGGCCGGCTCCGGTGCCGCCCGGCCAGGGGAGGCAGAACCCTGCAAAACAAACACATTTGCCGGTTCACATGTAGACCGGTAAATGTGTATCCACACATCCAACTGCCCAACCAGCCAAAATCCTTTTAGGCTAAATGACCCAAGGTTTTCGGTCAACAAAGTTGATCGGTCAAATCCCTAAATTCAATTAGCACTAGAGACTCAAGCTACCATTCCGGTCAAGCCATGACCAGAGAAAAAGAATCAAAATCCAATCCTTCCTAGTCCGTTCACCCAATGACCAGAATTCCATCCAAATCATGCGATCTTGTGAGCCACTTGCCTTTAACCTCGGTCAAACCAGTGATCAGGAAGTTTGAAACCAAAAACCAATGATTCCAGTTGCTTGGGACCAACCAGAACACTGCCACAAAATCCGGTTGAACAATTGAACCACATGACAATCCGGACAAGGAGCAGCCTATCTAATAACGGGCAAAGCCCAGTTCAATCTATCTAGGGGGATTTGGCAAACGCTTCTTTTTCCGCCTTTTGGAACGTTGGTGGCTTGACTTTGTTCCCTCTCCTTCCGGAGCAGGGGTTGAGTCATTAGCAGGGAGAGTAGAGATTGGGGCTACGCAAGAACTGGCTGCATCGAACTGGCTGCATCGAACTGTGAACACATCGCAGCAATGTTCCTTCTTAATATGCCAATACTAGTGCAAGGCCTTTGTTCCTAAGAATGTTGGTCGGTAGGGACAACATGAGGGCTAAGGGCAGGGCCAACTGTAGAGTATCCATCAGCAACATTGGATGGTGTGCTAAGAGCTGCTAAACGGTCCTCATTAGAGATTGGCATGGGGAGGGTACAATTGCTTGGAATTTCAGCATTAGTAGAGGTAAGTCCCCTAAGCACCATATCTGCGAACGTGATATGAGCCATAGGGGCCCGGTTTCCTGGTGACAGAATCCCTACTCATATTCACTATCCTCAGCATCAGAACTGATGCAGTCATCATCGAGGGAGGAGGCTGGGAATCCAGCCCAGACCTGTTAGGCAAGCCTTCCACTAGAGAAACATAACTTACATCAGCAGCCCTCATAGGCACATCCGTTTGGTGCACAGAGGTTGCCTCACATGTGGCACAGCCAGACATTGAGTCTTTTTTTTTTTGGTTGTTAGACCTTGTGTTGTGTGTCATTATTTTTGTGTGTATTTTGATGTACTAAATGCTCGGGGTATGCCCTAGCGCTTTATGCATTATCTCCAAGTCAAAATACTTGGATTTAATGCATAGTCTGTGTATTTTTTTCTCCCATTAATCCAAAATACTTACCAAAAAAAAATTTTTTTTTGGTAAGTAAGTTAATTGTATTAAAAGAAGGAGAAAAAAATTTACAAACTATAATTTAATTCAAAGTGTTTTTTTGACTTGGGATAAAATCATAATCACGAGGGCTGACCCTGAACAACAAAATAAATACAAAAAAGAACAAGTTCAACACCGGAGACCCGTTTATGGAAGGGAGACGATCAAAACAGACCCGGCATCTCCCGTTTGGTAAAGAAGCCAGAATATACACCCCGGGCATTACACCTTTTTTTTTGGTAAGTAAGTAAATGGAATTAACATAAAAAAAAGTACAAAAAATTATTCTTACTCTAAGTGTTTTGCCGATTTGGAGAAAGAAATAACAGGCTAGGACATTCCCCGAGCAATACCATGAACCAAGTCATGTAAAATGGAACACAACAAGAGACAACAAGATGAAAACCATATAAACCGGCCAAACCGGCCCAAAAAAACTGTACTTACAGACGACTCAACTCATGAACATCCGGCAGGCAGCCTCCAGCCTACACGCCCCAAAGAGCTGTATCAGCTATTCCAAGTCACCAAAATCTCCATCGCAGCATTGCAGCCACAAGCAGCTAGCCTGCACCTCCCAGCAGTTGATTCTGCAACTCATAACAGGAGCAGATCAAGGTAGTAACACCAGCCCAGCATCACTACGGGGACAGATGCAAACCAGTAGCAGTTTGCCTCCAAGAGGCAGGAGCAACTTTCCAGCATCTTTTTTTTGGTAAGCATCCAGCATCACCAACTTCCATCTTCTCTTTTTTTGTTAAGTAATTAATTGTATTAAAATTTAAAATAAAATAAAATGTACAAGCAGCTATGTTCTTTACCAAGTGTTTTACCGGTTTGGCAAAAGAGATATAGAAACAGGGAGTCCCCTAAACCAATACAAAAGTCATTAAAAGCAAAATTACAATATCGAAGATGACACTCCGTCAATTGTACTCCGGGGACAACAATGCACTCCAGCCTCCAGAAAAATACATCCGGATCCTATAAAACCACTCCGTCTAAAGCACTCTGTCTAGCCATCCAAATTCACACCCTACAAAGCCACTCCATCCAAAGCACACCGTCCAGTGCACTCCGGATAATGGAGTAAAAGTGCTCCGGCTTCCAGATAAAGCCAACTCACTCCGTCCAAAGCCATGCCGTCCAAAGTAATTCCGAACATGTCACTCCGTCCAAAGTCACTCCGTCCCAAGTCACTCCGTCCAAAGCGACTCCGTCCAAAGTCACTCCGTCCATGGAGTTACTCCGGTTTTCCAAATTAACAAAGCACTTTGGCCTTCAAGCCGCCGCAATCACTCCGGCAACAACAAAACACAAGTCAACTCCGGCCATCTAGAAGCATAACTCAACTCCTGCCTTGAATCATTCTGACTGTTACGAAGCACAAATCAACTCCAGCCATAAATCACTCCGGCCAATAAGCATCAACCACTCCATCCAAGGAGATAAAGAAATGCACTTCGGATAGGGAACCACTCCAACTCTAAAGAATCACTCCGTCTTTTCAAACAAACAGTACTCCATCCAAATGACTCCGGCTAAAGCACTCCGTCTTTACAAGCACTCCATCTTTAAAGAGCACTCCGTCATCCACCACAGAGCCAGATCAGCCCAACTTTTCACTCCGTCGTATCAAACGATAGGCTCCATCGCACAATAACGTTCCTGGTGTAGCAATCATCACCCTTGATACTTATCTCTAATTTCCTCCGAACAGCTTCAATTATGATGTTAGCAAGATGATTAGGTGTCCTTCCATTGGCCTCGTCAAAAGTTCTTCGGTTATATTCTTGCCATATGAAGAAAACTGCAGCAGCAAGAGTGAGCCTAAAAGAGAGTGACCTGGCATTCTTGCCTCTCTAGTTACCAGAAGCCCACTCAATATTCCTCTTCCATTCCTGGAATGGCCAGGTTAACCCAACCTGATGACATAGAGTGCTCCAGATCTCACTAGAAAAAGGACACCCAAAAATAGATTGCAAAGGCTGATCATGAGATTGCACTGGAAGAAGGACAGAGCCTAAAAACAGATGATCAAGAGATTCTCCAGACATCTTGCAAAGGATGCACACATTGGCCAGATTCACATATCTTCCCAATCTATCGATCGTGGACAGCTTGCCAAGGATAGCAAGCCATAGGATGAACGCATGGGAGGGAATATGAGATGGACCCCATACGATAAATGACCATTCACATTTAGCCGCGGTTCCTTGGAAGAGGCGGTAAGCAGATCGGGTGGTAAGGATTCCCTTGGGATCCGAAGTCCATCTGACTAAATCATTCCTATCTGGGTCAGGGCAGTAATCTGGCATGTCGCTAATAATCTGATCCACTTCCATATCATATGGGTTCGGCCACCTCCAATTTCCATTAACCACTATCGACACAACCTTTGAATCCAAAGGCAGCCCAGTCACAGACATCAGCCTTGAAGAATAAAAATCAACAAGGGGGCCTTTCGGATGCCAGTTATCTAGCCATAAAAAGGAATCAACCCCATTTCCTATCTGGTATTTGATATAAGCCCTAATAGCATGTCAAAATTTTAACAATTTTCTCCATCACCAGGAAGTGCTTGTTGGCACCTTAATGGTCCAAATACACCTATCCTTTAATCTATTCACATACATCCATGTGACCCAGATAGATTTGTGATCCTTAGTAATAATCTTCCATAGCAGATGAGAAATCAGGGCCTTGTTAGAGTTCTGCAGGTTATGAATGCCCAGGCGACCTTCAGATCGAGACTTGCAGACCTGCTCCCACGCCACTTTAGCTGTTGTTCCCCCAGTAATGGATCCGTGCCACAAGATACGGCGTATATAACCCTCCATTAGTTTCATAATAGATTTGGGAATATTAAATAGAGAAGCCCAGTAGAGGTGAATCGAAGAAAGGATAGACCAAACCAATTGTAGTCTGCCCCCAAAAGATAGAAGTTTGTTAGTCCACGCATTTATTCGCTGCCTAACACGATCAGTCAGTGCCTTACAATCTACCACCGACAACCGCAAAGTAATGAGGGGGACCCCCAAATACTTGACAGGGAGTTTCCCCAAATTGAAACCAATTATGTCCTGTAGCTCCCGGATAAGTCTATCATCAGTAGAGCAAACAAAAAATTCACTTTTATTTTTATTTGCGGAAAGCCCAGATACTCCCTGGAATTCCTCAAGACAATCTTGAAGCAGCCGGACTGAAGTGGCATCAGCATTGGAAAAGAGCATCAAGTCATCAGCAAAAGCGAGCATAACAGTTTTAGTTCTCTCACATTTCCAGTGATAACGAAACGCCTCATTGCGCCTAGTTTTGATCTCAATAATCCCATTCAAGACATCCATAGCCAGGACGAAAAGATAAGGAGATAGGGTATCTCCTTGTCTCAGCCCTTTGGCACCTTTGAAGAAACCCACGGATTCACCATTAATATTAATGGAGAAGGCGGTTGTCGTAATGCATTGTTGGATCCACTGAGTCATCTGGGGAGGAAACTCCATAAGTTCCAGGACTGCTATAAGAAAATCTCATTGCACGGAGTCATAAGCTTTCATAAGATCAACTTTCAACGCACATCTCCAAACACCCTTTCGGGAAAACTTCCATCTTCACTAGTGCCATAAAACCCACGATCCAACCTTGGCATCAAATAACAACAGGTTTGATTTGAAAAACCACCCAACCAAATTCTGTAGCCACAGAAATCAATGGGAACAAGATAGATCCAGCAATGGGTAGCCGAAATATACCAGCCACACTGATGCACCACGCCAGATTAGCATCATCAACCAGATGTCAACAAGAGCTCTCATCTCTCTCTGGTATTTTCCTCGAAAGGTTTTTTTGTGACAAGCTGGTTTGCACTTGTATTGGTGTCGTTTGTTTGATGTTGCTTGGATCGGGCTGATTCGGTGTATATTGTTAAAAAGTTCCTCTCAGCGGCGCTTCTAGAGAGAGAAGCTCTCGTCTCTCTCTAGGGTTTCAAATCCGGCGCTGCCGTTTTGGGCGCCGGGCGGCACCGGAGTCGGCCATGGCCGGTCTCCTGGTTGCTCTGCCCGGTTCCCCTCCGGTTATCCGTCTCCAGCTTTCCGGTTCTCTGCTCTGGATGCGTCATTCATGGCGCCCTCGGAGCCTTCGACTTTGTCTGCGAACTCAGTCTGCTTCTCCCACTTTCAGATTGGGGTGAAGGATCTTACGTTGGCCCTATTCTTCGTCTGTTGGAGATGTTGGAGCTGTCGTAGCTGGGGCTTTGTGTCCTCTGAGTTTTTGGTGGTGCTCATCCTTTGAGGCCTCGTATCTTCTCCTCGGTGCGAGCTTAGGGTTGAGCTCTCGATTCGTTTCTCCCATACATATTGGGATGATGGCTCTGGCCTCGCTATGGGCTCCTTTCGGTCCTTTCGCCTTCAAAGTCGGTTGGGCCTAGCATTGGCTTTGGTTGCGGGCTGGTGTTAGCCAGCTCTGCCCTCCTAGATTTGGTATTGGGATCTGATATCTGAATCTTTTGACGGCTCTCGTGCTGCTTGATGGATCTGGTGCATTCGAAGGTCTGTAATGTTGGCTCTGAAGTGCCTCTGCCTGGGTGTTCCCTTCTGGTGGACGGTTTGGGGGATACCGTGCAGCGCTGGTTTGGAGCTATTTGGCCGATGTACTGAAGAGCTGGTCGTGGACCTTTTGGATGCATGTGAACCTTCTGGTGCGGTGGGGATCCTTCAGTTTGCTGCTATTTGTGGAGCTTTGCTTGGTTGCAACTGATGTGGGTTGCAGCGAAATGCTGGACTCTCACTGGATTGCTTTTTGATGGCTGATGGTAGTGCCTTTTCTGCCTCTCGTATTGTGGGCATTTTCTGCTTCAGGCAAATGGCATTGAAAGCATTGTCGGGTATGCAACTGTGTGGCTTGATGTTTGTGAGGAGATATCCTCTATGTTGCTGAATGCTGAATTGTGGGGCTGTAGAGTCAACGGTCTGGTGCTGTATTTTATTGTGCCTCTACTAGTGTGTGGGATGGGTAGGGGGCTGCCTGTGCGCTGAATTTGGCCTTTTTGAAGAGCTGGCCCCGGACTTTTTGGTTGCAATAGCTCCTTATGTTGCAGGGGTGTTCATTCTGTCTATAGACATTAGGTGGAGCATGGATTGGTCTCTGTTTTCGGCCCTTGTTTTTGTCTGGATGTTGGCCTTGCCTGCTGGTGGTGGTTTGGATGCTGGATATGCTGTTTCCTGGATGCTGAGGATGGCGGCTGGACATCTGTAGAGTGAGAGTTGGCTGGGGATGTGGATGGTGAGTTGCTGGATCAGATGTGTTTTTTAGGCCGGCGCTGCCATTCCTGCCAGTTCCACAGCTTTCACCTCCTATTACATTTTCCATTTTAGTCCCGTCTCACAGCTGATACTGCCTAATGGCGTTGGGTGGTTCAATGCCCCTAGCATTGATCCATTAATCTGGTTTTGGTTGTGCTTTGAGGGCATTGATTGAAATCTGTGGAATTGCTGAAATGCTGTGATGTGCTGGGTTTCTTGCTGCTGTGCTGGGTATCTTGCGGCCCATGAATTGCTACTGTTGCCTGACAGATGTCTCCTTAATTGGGGCATCCGTGCATCATGCATTTTCGGATGTGGTGGCTGGATTGAGATCTAGGTGTTTGCTGGTGTAGTTGCCTGCTGGGAGGACTTACTTCAGCTGAAGATTGGGCTGTGTCTGTGCTGAGCTCCTTCTATTGCTGGCCTTGGTTAAGACACCAAGGTTCCAAAAGGCGGAAAAGAAGAGTCCATTTGCTGTAAGCTGATGAAGTACTGGACGTGCTGTCATGGCTTGACTGGAATGCTGATAAAGTACTAGACGTGCAGTTTTACAGCATTTGCTGATGTAAGATCCTGGTGCTGAGGACGGGTGTGGGTTCTTGGATGCAGCCCTGGTGCTGAGGAATGCTG
>JAODPA010059946.1:0-11219 GCA_025585075.1 Nepenthes mirabilis
GTATGGCCATGGTGGGTTGGCCCAATAAGGGGGAATAGCCCAAACTCACAAAGGTCTATATGTGCTTGGACGGATTACGCCAGCCATTGATCGGACGAAAGGCCAAGTAGACTAACAAAGCTCGATAACAGGACAGACAAGTGACTCATAAAACGGTCAATATTTCTGTTAATCAGAAGCGCCATAGTAGGCCAGCCTAAAATCCAGCCTCACATGGGCAAAATCCAATTTGGCCTACACTTTGGTTTTTGACCAACAATGGTCTTCTTCCCAGATTTTACGCTCTCCAAGAAGACAATCTCCATTGCAATGGTCACCAGCAGATTTAGCGCACGTCTCATGAGGAAAGCACCAGATTCTCTTCTAAATTGCGGTAAACCCTAATAGTTTCACAACGTAAGAAGAAAGCAATCTGCCTAAGGAGACATTACTGCCATTAAAGCTCTCATGCCAAGAAAGAAAGTCATCCCAACAAAGCGTGGAAATTAAACCTTCCTATCCAAGGAAGGCTGCCCAACAGCACAGTTATAAAAGCCCTTGGAGTTCTCACCCCAAGATAGGCATTCAATCTCAGATAAAAATGCTCTTAATATTGACATACAGCCGCCTTGATCATCAAGCTCTCGCTTTCTACTCCAAAGCTCTCACCTTTCAATAAACAATTCGCTCTTGGTCACCACGTTCCCAGCGAACACGGTGTCAAGAGCTGACGCTTCTCACAAGCCAGCAAAAAGCCTCTCTCAACGAACGCAGCCCACCGTCCCAAACACTTTCCCAACATTCTTATTCCATTTATTTCTTTTAACTTCTCAATTCGAAGGTTGTTTACTAATTCGAGTGTCGGAGTGTTTACGGTTGGATAACCTTTCGTCGTCACCTGACCTCTCATTTATTATAATAGTATGCAGAATCCAGATTCAGTGGACGAAATTGGATTCAGACGATCAATTCAACCCGAATCTATTTAAACTTTGGATCCAATACGTATCACTGCGCCGTCTATGGAAACGCTTACAAAAAGCCAACCACTTTTCTCCAATACTTTTCTCAACTTCACCCTCTAAGATAACGCTATCAGTCAAAATGGTGAATATAAGAGTATAAGTTAACGAACCCGCCAGAGAAGTGATATCGCCTGACCAGGACCATGCTATTGGTACCATGGTCAACGGGACGGTCAGCGGGGTATCCGCACCCTTCTTTTGAAATTTGGTGGAACACATGTAGAACACAAACAATATGCTCCAAATACTCTGCTCCCGTAAGGAGTACACACAGTTGGGGGCTCATCCCGTACCAGTCCCTACCTCAGCCTCTATGAGAGGAGGCTAGAAAAAGAAGAAGCTGGCCAAAAAGTCCAGAAGGTTGGCCAATACTCAAGCTCTAGAGGCCTCGCACGCTCAAAACCGTCCAAAGCTTGAAGAGCGATCGTGCAGCATGACTCCAAAAGAAAGTTCAAAACAAAGGAACCACAAATACTCTCGAGTGAAAACTAGAGCCAAGGCTTAGGGGGGACCCTCTCGGGTTGTTAAATCCACTGGTAGCAGTAGCCGGCTGGCTACACGCCACTCTAGAGAAAGAACGGAGTTAAGAATATACCTCGACTCCAAAAGATCGAGCAACGTCACTCAAACAAATCCAAGATTGGAGAGAATCTGGAACAGCATGTTCAAGGACGATGAGAATGTTATAGATCTTGGCAGATCTCCTTTCATGACGGAGATCTTGAACCGTCCTATGCTGGCAAAGTTCAAGATGCAACCTCTTGACTCATATGATGGAAGCGCTAATCCTATGGATCACCTCGATTATTTTCGCACCCATTTGAGTCTACAAGGGTTGGAGAATGTAGTGATATGCCGCTACTTCACACTTACATTGAAGGGAGATACTCGCATATGGATCCATCACCTCCCCTCATGTTCGATCGGGAGTTTCAATGAGCTAACTGATCTCCTTTTGGCACGATACGTCTTTAGTCGTCGAGAAGAGAAGTAGTCTTGCCACCTCTCCCACATCAAGTAGAAGTAGGGAGAAAAATCGCAAAAGTTTCTGAATCGCTTCATAGCAGAAGCCAGACGAATCCCCAAACTCACGAAGGAGATGAAGTTTGGCAATTTCATCTTCGCGTTAACATGCGGGGACTTCTTTAGGTACCTAGCACACAACAATCAACAAGCCTTCTAGGATGCGAAGTCTATCACCAGGGCCTATACAGTAGTAGAGGAGGCCAATGAGGCTAAGCGTCCCGAGCGGACCGAACTACCTCGCTCTTTTCCAACTGAGAGAAAGAAGAAGTATAACAGCAGTGACTACTCCCACAGAAAGCACCACAGGATTGGACCACTAGATCGTAAGGACTACAGGCTGATCAACCTGATGCTCCTGACTAATACGCATTAGAATGTCCTCATATAGATTCGTGGGAAGAAATTCCTTAAGTGGCAGAAACCACTTAAGAAAGCGGAGGGAGGAAACCTAGCCAAGTATTGTGATTTTCATCGATCTCTCGAACACTCCACAGAGGATTACAAGACTCTTCAGCAAGAGATCGAAGAATTAATCCGGAGAGGCTACCTCACTAGGTTCATCAAGAACCCCATCTAGAACACTAGCTCAGCAGAGGGAGAAGGATCAGAGCCTTCCCCTCCATAAAATCAGGTTGCAGTAAGAGTGGTCAATATGATCACGACTCGACCAGCCAAGACTCCGATGAATCGCAAGGAGTAGCTAACTAGGAGGAAGAAATAGCGCACTGTAGACAATGTCATTAGCTCAAGCGATAGTGACTTGGAACATGTAATCTCCCCCATACAGATCCCCTTATTCTATCCGCGTTTATTTCGGATGATAGTATCGACTACCAACTGAAATGAGTATTTATTGATAATGAAAATTCATGTGATTTGTTTTATCTCGACGCGTTCTCTAAACTTGGCTTAAAAAAGAGTTAGTTAAAACCTGTCAAAAGCCCACTGTACGACCTTAACAACATGCCAATGCCCGTCCAATGGACGATCCAATTGGAGGTCACCCTGAGCACATACCCGAAAACGACGAGTCGTACATTCACCTTCTTGGTAGTTGACCTACCATCCGTCTACAACGCTATATTAGACCGCCCGTGCCTAACAGCGTCTGGAGCCATCATTTTAATACCCCACCTCAAGATAAAATTTTCAACGGTAAACGGTGTGGGCGAAGTATTAGGTAATCAAGTCACTAGGTGGACATGTTACATGTCCCAAATTGCTTCTAACGACAGCACCAAGTTGACAGGAGAACTCGACCATTGAGACAAAATAACTTTGCAAAAAGCGCAATCTGGTAAAATAATCAATCTAATTCCACTGAACCCAGAGGATCCAGAAAGGTGTGTACAGATCAACGGTTCACTCATTGGTACACTACGCGACGAGCTAATCACGTTCTAATAACAGAACGCTGACATTATTGCGTGAACTCCTGCTGAAATGCCTAGTATTCGGGTCGGAGTAATAGTCCACAAGTTAGTCCTCGATCCCGACTACAAACCCATCAGGTAGAAGCGAAGAAACTATTCAGTGGAGAAATTAATTGCCATCCGGGAGGAAGTAAAGAAACTGCTGGACGTCGGCTTTAACAGAGAAATTCAGTACCTAGACTAGCTCTCCAATGTCATCATGGCAAAGAAAAGCAATGAAAAATGGTAAATGTACGTCGACTTCACCGACATTAATAAAGCTTACCCAAAAGACAGCTTTCCTTTACCTAGGATTGACCTGTTGATAGACTCCATATTTGGGCATGAGCTGTTGAGTTCCATGAATGCGTACTCGGATTATAACCAGATCTGAATGAGCCCAGAGGATGAAGAGCACACCTCATTTGTGACGGATCAAAGCACTTACTGTAATAAGGTAATGCCTTTTGGTCTAAAGAACACGGGTGCCACTTACCAATGGCTCATGAATAAGATGTTTGAGAAACAGATCGGCGGCAAGATACAGGTGTACGTCGACGGCATGCTCATCAAGAGTATGACCACCAATGACCGTATTCGCGATCTAGCCGAATCCTTCTAGGTCTCTACGCACATCAAATGAGGCTAAATCCGATAAAGTGTGTATTTGGAGTATCCTCAGAAAAGTTCCTGGATTTTATCATCTCTCAACGAGGGATCGAGACAAACCCAAAGAAGATCAAGGCCATTGCAGACATGACTCCACCACGGAGTGTCAAAGATGTCCAACGGTTAACCGGACGACTCGCAACCTTATCCTGCTTCTTAGCTAAGTCGAAGGACAAGTACCAATCTTTCTTTAAGGCTCTAAGGGGGACGAAAGCGAACGGGTTCCAATGGACAGCAAAGTGCCAGGCGGCCTTTGATGAATGAAGTAATATTCGGCCAATCTATCGTTGTTAACGTCATCCAAGGACAGATAGGAGCTATACCTCTACTTAGCTGTGACAGTGGTGGCCCTCAGCTCCATCCTCATATGCTAGGATTTTGACACTCAGCAACCGATCTACTACGTGAGCAAGACGTTGACTGACCCAGAGACGCGCTACCCACGTGCAGAAAAGTTAGCCTTGGAACTATCTTCTCCGCCCGAAAATTGAGACCCTACTTCTAGGCTCATCGTATGATTATTCTGACCGATCAGCCTCTGAACCGCATACTCCAGAAGTCTGATATTTTTGGATGGCTGATAAAGTAGGCTATCGAATTGGGATAGTTCGACATTGAATTCTGGCCCAAACTAGCCATCAAAGGGTAGGAGCTGGCTAACTTTATTGTCAAGACCACGATACCAATTATCGAAGAACAACCCACTGAGGATGCAGAACAGCATGAGGAAAAGTCGAAATGGGTTCTCAATGTGGATGGATCGTCTACAGACTCAGACAGCGGCGCTGGAGTAGTCTTAAGGACCCCTGATGGATTTGAAGTGAAGTACTCACTCAAGCTCAACTTTCCTGCCACCAACAATGTTGCTGAGTTTGAAACCCTATTAGCCGGATTAACACTAGCCAAAGAGTGCTTAGCTTAGCGACTAACTGTCTACAACGACTCTGAGTTGTTCGTCAACCAAATTAATGGGAGTTTTATGGTGTGTAACCCTCACTTAGCCAAATACTTAGCCAAGGTAAAGAACGCCGCTCGGAGATTCGGCAGGGTGACCCTAGTCCATGTCCCCAGAATTGAAAACTGAAAAGCTGACCTACTTGCCAAAGCGGCTATAGCTAAAAACCTGGAGCAGTACTCGAGGGACTTGCGATAGGTCCTACACACTTCTGGAACTAAGGAACAGGAAGCCATGCAAATCTCCAGTATACAAAATTGGATAACACCGTACCAGAAGTACCTGACGGATGGAGCACTCCTAGAAGACGCGGACGAAGCCAAGTGGGTCAAGAAAACGACTGGCTAGTACACCGTGGTCAATGGACGACTATATTACCGTAGTTACTCAACTCCGTACCTCTGGTGCCTTACTCCTGATGAGGACATGTATACCTTGGGCGAGATTCACCTTGGGACATACAGATCACATATCGGCGGCAAGAACTTGGTATTCAATATCATGCGTCAGGGTTACTTCTGGCCTACGATAAAGAAGGATACACTCGAGTTCGTAAAGAAGTACGAGAATTGCCAACTTCACGGCAATTTGCATCACTGGCCGCCCGCTGAGCTGAGAACCCTCCAGGCTCCTTTGCCTTTCGTGCAATGGGGACTTAATATTCTCGATCCATTTCTCATTACAACAGGTTAAAGGAGGTTTATCATCGCAGGTATCAACTACTTCACCAAGTGGATTGAAGCAGCCCCACTCGCCAAGATTATAGAGCACAACACTTTAGAATTCGTCCGTCAAAGTATAGTCAGTAGATTTAGTATTCTCGAGATTATCGTCACCGATAATGGAACCTAATTCTCGAAAAAATGTTTCACCAAGTTTACACCAATTTAGGTCTCAGATTGGTCTATATTTCGGTGGCATATCCGCAAGCAAATAGATAGCTGGTGGTCACCAAGTGCACGCTACTTCACGGTCTGAAAACCAAGTTGAAGGACGCAGGAGGCTCCTAGGTCAACGAGCTACCCTCCGTCCTTTGATTTTATCGGACGACTCCAAATGAGCCAACTTGCGAGACACAATTCAATCTCTACTACAGGACTAAAACTGTAATTCCGGTTGAGATGGGGCTTTCAAGTCTTAGGGTTGAATCTTTCGACTAGCAAAGTAACTTTTAAAAAATCAGGGAACACCTAAACTTGTTGGAGGGAGCCCGCGACACTGCTAAGATGCGGATAGCAGCCTACCAACAGTGAATTACTCGCTATTACAATAAGAAAATAAAAGCGCGACAATTCAAAATTGGGGACTTGGTCTTACAAAGTATCAAGGCTACAGGTAAGACCACCAACTAGAACAAGCTCTTCCCAAATTGGGAGGGCCCTTTCTTAGTCTCAGCCATTGTGAGGAATGGAGTATACAAACTCCGAACTCTGAACGGCAAGTTGGTCCCATAAACATGAAACGCGATCCACCTCAAACGCTACTTCTAGTAAAGGTTCAGGTAGGTCATCTATGTGTATACTTGTAATCGTATGTACATGCTGTTCTCAATTAGTAAAAGAAGTATTTTCCCATGTGTATTGTGTTATCTTTTATTTCTTTCCATATTCTATATGTATGTGTGCATATTTGTATGTTTGCAGGACTAAATGACCTAAACTACTTCTAAGTTGAGCGAATTTTCATCCGCTCGTTACTAAGCCTTGGTCATCCAGGTGGCCAATGAGCTGTCATATTTAAACCCTGATCATCGAGGTGGCTTATAAATAGTCATATTTAAACAACGATCATCCGAGCAACCCATAAGTGGTCGAATATAAACCCTAGTCATCCAGGTGGCCCATGAGCGGTCGTATTTAAACCTCAATCATTCTGGTGGCCTATAAGTGGTTGTATTTAAACCCCGGTCATCTTGGCGGCATATAAGTAGTCGAATTTAAACCCTAGTCATCTAAGCATCTCGTGGGTGATCGTATTTAAACCCCAATCATTCGAGCGGCCCATGAGTGGTCGTATCTAAACCTTGGTCATCCAACTGAGCCATTCACGGTCAAAATCTTAGGGGGCTCAAGCAGCACATGTGGCAACCTCCTTATCAAGGAGATAGCGTGATCAATCAGCGACGGTTGATAGGAACAAAGCACTCATCCCAAAAGCCGGCCGATCAAGTCAACACTTTGGCAGCACCAACGAACCTCTACTCATACACGAGTATAGATCAAGCTTGACCTATCGTCAATATCTACCTTGATATCTTCTCAAGGACTCAAGACCTTGGAAAGGCGCCCATAACACCTTAAGCAAGGCAGACGACTAACTTGTGTATAATACATCAAGTTAGCTGGACAACACAGCAGACAATTCAAAAAAGGGCAATGAAGGCTGAACACGCAACAACAATAAAACAGTTGTTTGTTTTATTACTTACAATATATTTACATCAGTACATAAAAAAAAGTGAAGAGTACAAAAAACTATGAAGGAGCGGAGCTCCCGGGGAGAGGCGCTGGCGACCCTTGACCTCTTCATGGCTCTCCCACGAGGCTCTCACGACGCTAGGTAGAATGATTCTCTGGGCTGAGAAACTCAACTGAAAAATTGGGGTCAATCAACTGTATAATGCGTCAGCTAAAATTGACACCCTCCCACAACTGTGCCACCAGCATATTGGAGACCTCGTGGGGACGAATACGAATACTCAACTCATTCTCTAATACGATCATCTTCTCTACAAGCTGATCAGTACGCCGCATAAACTGGTCAACCTCTTCTTTCAGGCAAATGTTCTCCTCTTTCAACTTGTCATTCTCTTCCACCAGGTCGGCCACCACAACTTCTCTCAAGTTAGCGTTCTCCGCTTCCAGACCGACTAGCACAGACTCTAGAGCAACTACATCCTCCCGGTGCTCCGCCTTCAGCAACTCCAATTCCTCATCGAGCCAGGAGATCTCCTTATCTCAATTGGAGATCACCAGGTCTCGTTAGCTAAGCGCCTTAGTAATGGTGTCGAAAACTTTATTTGCCCGCAAAAACGATAAGTATCAGCAACGGAAAAAATAAGGAGAAAGAAAGTTGTAAGAGTTTACTTGCCAAATCCTACCCACCAACCTTTCTGGCCTAATGCGAAACCTTTTCTCTGGCCGCGAATGACTAGAAATGGAACCCTCTTGAACAGGCCTAGTAGTGGCCTCCGCCGCAGACTCCTCCAGTAACTTCGCCGTAAGGTCCTCCGTCACCACAGGCTCCCTAGCGGCGGACTCTTCCAACCTCTCCACAGTCAAACCCATTGCCTGAGCAGACTCTTTGGCGACCGTCTTCTCCGTCTACTCAGCACTGACACAACCGACAATTGAGGCTCTCCGGCGGTTGGCACTCATCGCACCTCCTGAAGCTCCCTAGAAGCAGGCTCCTAAGATATTATAGTAATCGGCACGATAGGAGGCTCTGCCGACGTCTCCTTGGGCTCCCCGGCTGGTATCTCCTCCAGCAGATCAACAACCCGATCCACTAAAGGCTCCATAGGAGGCTCCAACGGCACCAATGCTCCAGCTGCAGCAGGGCTAGAATGACGCCACTAGTGGTAGAGCGCAGATTGGCCCCATAAGCCTCAGCGGCAGATTCCTCACCACCTACGCCGGAGCTACTCCTACTCCAACAAGCAGATTAGCCAAAACATTCCCTGTCTCAGTGGAGGAGGAAGAAGAAGGCATCACCACTGCTGCCGTTGCCGTTCTCTTCCACCTTGGACTTTCGGGAGACTCCTCATTGGGTGGCACTCTGATCACAACGGTTCCAACCTTCCTTTTTCTAGAAGGCTTCCTCATTTTCTGCTTGGGAGAAGGAGGCCCCCACTTAGTTTTCTTGGCCTCAAAACAAGAGACCAATAGTTTCTCCGAATAGCGACTCTAGGGACTCCATCTCCTCATCAGAAGGAGTCCCAGTGTAAATCTCGAGCACCTTACCCCACTCCTAGCTAACGGCTAAGACTTGTCCACATAAATAAAAAAGAACCGATTCTTCCAATTCTTTAAAAAATCATAAATGGCAAAAATAATCTGAAGATTGTCACGTGAGGCTAGGGAGATCCACTCTGCTCCCTGGTGAAACTTAAACAGCACCCTCACCATTTCCACCATCAGTCACCTCGTGTGCTGACGAAGAAATATGCAGAACGTGCATAAATATCACACAGTGTTGGCATGGAATTGTGCGATGGGGACACGGAGAGCGGTCAGAATCTCCAATAACTTATCTGGGACTGGGAGGCATAGCCAACTCCTCAGGTGGGCCTCGTATACATAGTGACATAGCCTTCAGGCGGCGAGCTCACCCTGTCCTCATTACCCAGTACGTGGAAGACAATCTCCTTAGGAATGTTGTACTCTACATATAACTCCTTCACGTCAATTTCCGTGATAATTGAAACAATTTCGCTGACAAAAGTCATGAATATAGAAGTAAAGAAAGTTGCAGAACACTTAGAACTTTTTCAGGGAAGATAAAGGAGAGCGTGGGAAATTTAAAAACAAAACGAACAGACAACTTAAAGAGCAGTGTGAACACCAGATGAGTTAACTGTCTCAAGAACGTGCGCCCATCATTGCTGACACGTGTCATTTTTTGAACGTACGCAATCAAATCAGACTCTCTGGCACATTAATTACCGAGATCATGAATTCACTATGTGATGACACGTGGCCACCTTTTCGACTTATAGGCCAGCTGATGATCGGATTCAACTCCCATAAGTTCTCCGAATTTTTAGCCTAAACGGTCAATGAATCCAATCAACTCTTCCTTGAGAAATACTCTGGTCTTAGCCTAGATGGTCAATGAATCCGATCAATTATCCCCTTATAAATTCTCTGAATTTTGAATTAAACGATCAACGAATCCGGTCAACTCTTCCATTATAAGTTCTCCGGATTTAGGCCTCGGCGGTCGACAATTCCGGTCAATGCTTTCTTCACCAATTCCACAGATCTTAACGGACACCAAGTCACGTAACCAACAAACCTAGAGTTGCGGCCAGCTTCTTTATCAAGGTTTCCTAATCAAGCAAGTCTCATCATGAACATATTGAAGGTCGGAGTCCAGACCACCGGTATGAGGAGCTAGTAATGGATACACCCATAGTAAGCTAGCCCAAGAAGGAGGAATGACCCAAATTCACAAAAGCTCATATTTTTCTGGATGGTCAACGCTAGCCGTTAATCGGACGAAAGGTCAAGTAGATCGAAAAAGCTCATTAATAAGATAAGCAAGTGGCTCACGAAGATGGTCAACATTTTTTTGACCGAAAATATCACAGTAGGCCAATCTAAGAGCCAGCCTCACATAGGCTAAACCCAAATTGGCCCACACTTTCATCTTCGACCAGCAATAGTCTTCTCCTCTGATTTTGCGCGCTCCCAGAAGATAATCTCCATTATAACTGTCACCAGTAGATTCAGCACACGTCTTATTAGGAAAGCAACAGATTCTTTTCCTATCTGTAATAAACCCTAACGGTTCCAAAATACATAAGCAAAGCAATCTGGCCAACGAGCCGTTACCGTTATTAAAGCTCCCACGCCAAGAAAGAAAGCCATCCCAACAGAGCGCGGGAATCAAACCTTCTTGCCCAATAAAGACCGCCCAGCAGCACAACTATAAAGCCCCTGGAGTTCTCACACCAAGGCAAGCATTTAATCTCAGATAAAAAACACTCTTACTATTGGCATACAGCCGCCTTCATCATCAAGCTCTCGCTCTCTACTGCAAAGCTCTCATACTTTTAGTGAACAATTCGCTCTTTGTCACCACATTCCCAACAAACACAGTGTTAAGAGCCGACGCTTCTCACGAGCTTATAAAAAGCCTCTCTCAATAAGAGCAGCCCACTGTCCCAAATATTTTTCTAACATTCTCATTTCATTCATTTCTTTTACCTTCTTGATTCGCAGGCTATATACGGACTTGAGTGTCGAAGTGTTTACGATGGGACAACCTCTCGCCGTTACCTTACCTCTCATTTGTTGTAGCGGTGTGCAGAATCCAGACTCAGTAGATAGAGACGAATTCAAACGATCAACTCAACCCAAATCTGTTTAAAATTTGGATCCAAAATGCATCACAAAATAACATATTAATTTACCTGCTTACATATCCAAG
>JAODPA010059968.1:0-11218 GCA_025585075.1 Nepenthes mirabilis
ATTTAAAATTACTATGAGTATTAAAAATAATGTCTATGATCTAGTCATTTATTAATTTATTTTTCTAGAGATATTTGCATAAAATTAGAAATATAACTTGTTGCGTATCAGGAATTCGAGTTGTCCTGCGGATTGGGGGCCGCGAATCGAATCTCCGTGCTGATCGATCTGATATGGATCCGATCTTCATAACCTCGAATCTGAACTCTATACAACATAACAGTAAATAAGAGGTCAGAGGACGGTGGGAGTTGCTCCCACTGTCAACCCTCTGACACTCAAATTTGATATCTTTTCAAGAATATAGAAAGATATATGGATGATGCATGTGTGGTGGATTGAGCGTTTAGGTGCGTCCAATTGATGAACAGTTTAGAGGAGCTCCCGCAAATGGGCGGCTTAGAGATGTTCCCATCTTATGGGCGGCTTAGAAACGCATCCGCAGGAGGGACGTCTTAGATAAGATTTTATAGATTGTACAGCTGTATAAGGATCATAGGAGTATTTTGGCTGGTCTCCTGGAAAAAGAAAATGGATGATTAGTGGAAGAAAGGGAGGACAAGAACTTTCCGAAGAATGTTGCCTTGAATGAGGAAAACCCCTCTCGGGATGGAGGAATGGCCACCTGGGATGGTGGGATGGCCTCCATCTCTATTCCTTTCCACATCTCCAGCATCCTTTTTTAGTATTGGTGATTTTTGATTGTTTCTTTTTTTCTATGGTCCTTTCCTTTCTCTCTCCCATTTTTTATGAGAATAAATAGATACTTATAGAGGAGTAGGGACGGTTGAATAACAATTTATTAAACCACTTATTTAAACTATCTTTATGGATAATGACAAATAGGTAACTTGTGAGAGGCACATAGGCTTGGAATCATTGGGCCACTGGGCTCTCTTTGGTCTGAATTTTAGTGGGCATTTACTTCATTTGTACTTTCTTATTGAGTCGAATTTACCAAACCCATCACTAGCCCCCCATGCCGGGTAGTTCAAAATATTCAACTCCCGACATACTTTTGATGGGACCCTTATCTGATGGTCTAGACAATACGCTATTGTCGTCTAAACCTTACGATCACTATTGTTGAGTTTTTATACGTGCGTCTGATTAGTCACACTCGCCTCTACCAGGAGGAGGTCGTAACGTTGATAAAATGGTGGTTGCTGGCTAAACCTTGAGGCTATTGTCGCCCGATTTTTACTAGCATAGGCCGTTGTTCGCATGTACCCGTCGGTGTTCGGTCTTATTAAAGGACTTCGTGGCATTCATGCGTCTGGTCCTAGTCTGTCGTTGACCGATGGTGCTCACTCCTTTGGAGGAGGTCACTACACTCATGTTGAAAATCCCCTTAAGGTTTTAAGTTCGACCACGCATAGGCTACTTGGTGAAAGGATTGAGGTTCAAATCCAACCTCATAAGGGCTGCTTGGTATGGAACCAAGGTTTAAATTGGACCATCTCTGGGCTGTTTGGTTTGGAACCAAGGTTTGTTGACAGGTGAATGTAAATTCACCTGACTTAGGGGCAATCTAGGTCACACAAAAATATACAATGATGCAAACACTCGTATGAGCAGATAAAATGATTATACTATTAATTAGACATGATTCAAGCAATCAGTGTGATGCATGCAAAATTTACCTGGATTCTACTTGGAATCGTCGTCGGTGTTCAAAGTAGATGACGTGCCATGTTCTCAAGGCTAGATGATTGAATTGATTTCCTTGCTACCGTTAGGTTTTGTCACTTATGGCCACTTGAGTTACAAGGTTAATAATTCGCATGCTTTTTTGCGAATGCTGGATAGCCTCAATTACGTGGGAGTTAAAGGGCGAAGCCCCCAGCATAACATCTTGGTATAGGCTCAAGTCAAAGTAGTAGAAGACTGTCAATAAAGGCCGTTATGTTGGGTTTGGTTACATTATAGTGCTCACCGAGTCTAGCTATGTGGCCTCAACAGGATTTCGGTGTAGAATTTTCTGGGCGGCAAATCCAGAGTGATGAAATTCCAGGGGGGAATGATGGTCTCTATATTGATGAGATCTCCGAAAAAGATGGAGGTCACCGGAGTGATGAGATCTTGGAGAGAATGGAGGTCTTCGGAGAGATGAGATCTCCAAAACAGATGGAGGTCTCCAGAGAAGATGGAGATATCCAGAGTGATGAGATTTCCTGAGAGAACGGTGGTCTCCGGAGTGATGAGATATTCGGAGAAGATGGAGATCTCCAGAATGATGAGATTTTCGGAGAGAATGGTGGTCTCCGGAGAACATGGAGATCTCTGGGGAAATGAGATCTCCGGAGAACATCAAGGTCTTTGGAGTGATGAGATCTTTGGAGAGAATGGAGGTCTCTGGAGTGATGAGATCTCCAGAGAAGATGGAGATCTTCAAAGAAATGAGATTTTCGGAGAAGATGGAGGTCTTCGGAGAAATGAGATATCCGGAGAATAATAAAGGTCTCCGAAGAGATGAGATATCCGAAAAAGATGAAGATCTCTGGAGAGGATGGAGATATCCAGAGAAGATGGAGATCTCCAGAAAAGATGGAGATCTCCAGAGTGATGAGATTTCTGGAGAGAATTGTGGTCTTCGGAGAACATGGAGATCTTTGGGGAAATGAGATCTCCAGATAAGATGGAGGTCTCCAAAGTAATAAGATTTTCGGAGAAGATGGAGATCTCCGGAGAAGAATGGAGGTCTCCAGAGAGATGAGATCTCATCACCCTAGAGATCTCCATCTTCTCCGAAGAGCTCCATTCCTTTTCACACCTCTAGCATCCTTTTCCACTATTGGTGGTTTTTGATCGTTTCTTTTTCCCTATGGTCCTTTCCTTTCTCTCTCCCCTTTTCTGTGAGAATAAAGGGATACTTATAGAGGAGTAGATGTAGTTGAATAACCACTTATTAAACTACTTGTTTAAACTATCTTTATGGATAAGGATGAACAGGTAACTTGTGAGAGGCACATGAGCTTGCCTTTTGGGCTTGAAATCATTGGGTTATTGGGTTTTCTTTGGTCTGAATTTTATTGGACATTTACTTCATCTGTACTTTCTTGTTGGGCCGGGTTTACCGAACCCATCATTAGCCCCTCATGCCGAGTGGTTTAAAATTTTTAACCCCCGACATACTTCTGATGGGACCCTATTTGATGGTCTAGACAATACGCTATTGCTGTATAAACCTTGAGGTCATTTATTAGACCGGCAGACGCTCTTTATTAAGACATCTACTCCAGACTCTTTGCATATAATGTGGTCATCAAAGACTGGAGGTTGTTTCTTCAACCGTCCGCACTATGACTTCGAGAAAAAGAAATATAAAAGGATGAAAAGTAGTCAGCCTGCGAAGCAGTTGAGCACGATTGCAGCAAAAAAAAGAAAAAAAGAAAGAGGGGGGAGAGAAGGGAGACAAGGTCGGCGCGCAGAATGACGGCGACCACCGTTGTCGAAGGAGGCGATGCCAAGATCTAACACCGGTGAAGCCTTCTCCATGTTTTTCCCTCGATTTTGTGCCGTGATATGAAGAGGAGGAGTGAAATCATGAATCTTTTTGGCATAAGACCCATTTCCGTCGCCGCCATCATCGAAGGAAAATCAATAAATCCAAGCAGGTAAACCCTTCATTCCATTTTGTGGATGCCGATCTTGTGTTTGCATTTGACAAACTTGTGATAATCAGCCAAAATTTTGGAGGATTATGAGGTGGGGTGGAGAGAGGATGAGGGCACCGACGGAGCTCGCGTGAGCTACCATCACTGCCATCCCCGTCGCCGATGGTTGTCGCCATGACCAGCGAAGCCGCCAAGGCCAGGACCACCCTCCACTGGCGCTTAGCATCATCTTCTTTGGCAACAACCATTTTGGTTGGTATTTTGCTCTCTTAGCAGCCAGCTTAGCATTCCGAAAATTTCTTTCACAAGTAGCTAGTGCTGCATTTCGGAATTTCATCTCATAAGCAGTCGACTTTCCATCCCGGTGCCTCCTCTCACAGATAGCCAATTTGACTTACTCAAACCCAGCTCCAGAAATACATACCGGCATCTTCTCTCACAAATGCCCAGTTCCAGCATGCCGGTATTTCCCGCTCACGAGAAGCGGGTCCAGTTACATACCGGTATCTCCTCTCACAAATGCCGGTCCCAGAATATCAGTATTTCCCTCTCATAAGAAACCTGCTCCAGTGCCAAACCGGTAATCTCCTCTCATAAATTACCAGTTGGCATTTTCTTTTCACAACTGCAAACCGGTAATCTCTCTCACAAACAGCCCGGTTGCCTGGCACTTCCTCTCACAGGTAGCTAGCAGTTTGTCTCCCGGAATTTATTTCTCATGGCCAGCTAGCCCAAAATTCCCTCTGGAGATCTCTGACGAGGTCTCCGATTTTTCATCTCCCAAAATAATGTCTCCAGAATTTTACAAAATAATGTCTCCGGAATTTTCCATTCAATTACAAACCTCTCCAGAAAAGTGGCCCCTTTTTCTTTGCTCTCCAACTTGCCTTGCGAACAACTCTAACCTTCTGTGCTTGTTTCTATCAAAACAAGAGCGCGGAGCTCTCTCGTGGTGTCCCTCTCCCTCTGCTCCCGCTTCTGTTGAGATAGAACACAGGGCTCTCCTGACAACAGTGTCCAGCAATTCCTCATCAAATCGGTGCGAAATAGAGCTCAGAGCCCTCAATGATGGTGCCCAGATACGCCCTCCAAACAGAATGTAAAGCTCCCCTTTAATGATGCAATTGATTTCTCTTCAGATAGGAGAGACAGAGCTCAGTGAAATCCCTTCGAAGGCTCTTGGTTCCTCTATCATCATCTTCTATGCAATAGATCTCCAAGCTCCTCGTCAATGGCATCCGTAACCCTTTGGAGCCCTTCGTCAATCAAAGAATGGAGAAGCTCTTCAAAATTTCTACTGGGTTGAGAAGCACTCTGGATTTCAGCACGAAGATCTCCGGATTTTCCCTAGCTGCATGAAGCCCTCTGAATTTCAGCACAAAGCTTTTCATCTCTCCGAAAATTATCAATCATGGCTGCCTGGCCAGTTTCCTTTGGGAAATTTCTACTCACATCAGCCCGGCTAGCTTTTCCTGGGAAATTTTCACTCATAGCTCTCCAAAATTTTTCACTTAGATGTCCGATTATAAACGTCTCCGGAAAGCTGCCCAGATTTTCCTCTTACAATTGCACGATCTCAATTCCACACCAGAATTTTCTCGTACTTTAAAAGCAGCCTAGTCCTAGTGCCAACTCAGCTGGTTTTTGCTCAAACTGGCAATTCCTCTCACAATTGCTCGCAGAAGCACTTCGTACACAAAGCTTTTCGGATTTTCCCTCTAAGCAGGTCTTTGGATTTTTCCCTAGCAAGCCTCCAGATTTTTCCTAGCATGTGTCCAAAATTGTCCTCGAAAAGTTCATTGGATTTATCCCTCATAAGCACTCTTACACCTAGATCCACGCTAGCATGATCCTCTCCAGCTCTGACTACCGCTCCAGAACCGGTGCAAATTGACTCCGGAGACCTCTATCTTCTTCGAAGACCTCCATTTTCTCCAGAGATCTCATTTCTCCAGAGATCTTCATCTTTTTCGGAGATCTCATCACTCCAGAGACCTCCATTCTCTCCGAAAATCTCATCATTCCGGAGACCTTCATGTTCTCCGGAGATCTCATTTCCCCAGAGATCTCCATATTCTCCGGAGACCACCATTCTCTTCGAAAATCTCATCACTCTGGAGATCTCCATCTTCTCCAGAGACCTCATTTCTCCTCTTCCTCTAAGAGATATCACTTTAAGTGATTGACCACAACTTAAAAACTGTGCATCCAAACTGCCCTTCTGTAGGCACATTCCTACGTTGTCCATCTATTGGACAAACATCTAAGCCACCCTCCTATGGGCGCATTCCTAAGCCACTCCTCTGTTGAGTGCATATTTAAGCTGCCCATATGCGAGCGCACTTTTAAGCCGTCCATCAATTGGGTTCACCTAAATGCTCAATCCACTATATACGCATCCTCCATACATCTTTTTATACTTTTGAAAAGACATTTGATTTGAGCGTCGGAAGGTTTACGGTGGGAGAAACTTCCACCCTTCTCTGACCTCTTGTTTACTATTGTGTTATGCACCGTTCAAGATTGAGGTTATGGAGACCGGATCTGTATCCGTATCAGATCGATCAGCATGAAGATTCAATTCGCGATCCTCAATCTATAGGACAATTTGAATTCCTAGTATGCAAATGTTGTGTATCGAGAATTCGGATTGTCCTACGGATTAGGGGCTACGAATTAGATCTTGGTGCTAGTCGATCTGATATGGATCCAATTTTCATTGTCTCAAACTTAAACTCTACACAATACAACGGTAAATAAGTGGTCAGAGGATGGCGGGAGTTGCTCCTAACGTAAACCCTCCGACGCTCAAGTCAGATGTCTTTTCAAGAGTATAAAAAGATGCATGGAGGAT
This sequence comes from Nepenthes mirabilis, assembly GCA_025585075.1. Taxonomy (NCBI): domain Eukaryota; kingdom Viridiplantae; phylum Streptophyta; class Magnoliopsida; order Caryophyllales; family Nepenthaceae; genus Nepenthes; species Nepenthes mirabilis. Next base: position 6,472 of record JAODPA010059968.1, read on the forward strand.
GCATGTGTGGTGGATTGAGCATTTAGGTGCGTCCAGTTGATGTACGGCTTAGAGGTGCGTTCGCAGAGGGGCGGCTTAGCGATGCGCCCATCTTGTGGGCGGCTTAGGAATGCATCCACAGGAGGGACGTCTGAAATAAGCTTTTGTAGATTGTACGGCAGTATAAGGATAATTGGAGTGTTCTGGCTGGTCTTTTGGAGAAAGAAAAGAGATGATTTTTGGAAGAAAGGGAGGACAAGAGCTTTCCAAAGAATGTTGCCTTGAACGAGGATAAAGCCTCTTGGGATGGAGGAATGGCCACTTGGGATAGTGGGCTGGCCTCCATCTTCATTCTTTTTCACATCTCCAGCATCCTTTTCCACAATTGGTGATTTTTTATCATTTCTTTTTTCCTATGGTCCTTTCCTTTCTCTCTCCACCTTGCCTTATAATCCTCCAAAATTTTGGCCGATTATTATAAGTTTATCATTTGCAAACACAAGATCGGCATCCACAAAGTGGAATGAAGGATTTACCTGCTTAAATTTATTGATTTTCCTCCGATGATGGTGGCGATGACAGCCTTCACACATCTGGTTTTCTTCAGCAAAAGGCCTCTTTTTCTAATTCTTCCTTTTGGTGTCAGAGATCGATGATGGAGGGAAAGCTCCCAGTGTAGCCTCTTTCAACTAGTCCCTACGTCCTCAGGCTAAGCTTGGAGCATTCAGTGAGATGGCCACGCGAGTAGAGATTATAACAGTAGAGGACATATGAACCTCTTTGTGATTAAAGAGGTTTCCGGCCATTTTGGGAGTGGAAAGGGCGTTGCCTCTCAGCCTTCTACCACTAATGAAATCTGATCGGTTGAGCTGACTTGGATATGGTTATTTGGCCTGTATGTTTTCCATGCCGGTTGCTTTCTTTATTTCTCCTTCTTGAAGTCGCAACGTGGGCAGTTGAAAAAAGACCCGCTAATCTTCGATGATCATGTCACATGCAAAGAACCCGAAGAGAATGTCTTAATAAAGACCATCTGCCAATTTCATTCATGGATATTTAAAAGACGGCTAGGAGTGGAGATTTCCTTGATAAGAGCATTTGTATTAGTTTTGTTTTTGTACTTTTTGGTGGTAAAGCTGGCCTTTTGGTCGCTTTCCATAGATGGTGCCAATGTTACGTACTAGGAATTTGGATTATCGTATAGATTGAGGACCACAAACCAAATCTTCATGATGGTTGATCAGATACGGATCCAACCTCCATAGTCTCAAACTTGAACCCTACACAATACAATAGTAAATAATAGGTCAGAGGACAGCGGGAGTTACTTCCATCGTAAACCCTTCAATGCTCAAATCAGATATCTTTTTAAGAGTATAGAAAGATATATAGATGATGCGTATATAGTGGATTGAGTATTTAGGCGTGCCCAATTGATAGACAGCTTAAAAGTGCGCCTGCATGGGGGTGGCTTTGATATGCACTTGATAGAGGAGTGGCCTAGGAATGCACTCGCAGGAGGGCGGCTTAGATGTTCGTCCAATAGATGGACAACTTAGGAATGTTCCCGTAGAAGGGCAGTTCGGATGCACAGTTTTTAAGTTGTGGTCAGTCACTTGAAGGGATATCTTTTGGAGGAAGATGAGAGATCACTTGGATGGGCCCCTGGGAAGTTATTCTGGCCACCTCGGATGTTGGAGGGCTGGCCTCGTTAGGAGCTTTCCGGAGATCTCGCACAGCTGCACGAAGCTCCCCGGCACTCATCTCACATCTGCCCTCAAAAACTCTCTGGAGATCTCTTTGAAAGCGAAGCAAAGTTCTCTCCGGATTTATCTCTTACAGCTTTCTGGCCAGATCATCTCCAGAGATCTCTCACAACTTCCCTCGTAAGCTGTTTAGAGATCTCTCACAGCTTTCCTCAGAAGCTCTTCGGAGATCTCTCTCAACGTCCCTCATAGACTCTCTGGAGATCTCTCCCAGCTTCCCTTATAAGCTCTTGGAAGATCTCTCACAGCTTCCCTTAGAAGCTCTCGAAAGATCTCTCACTGCTTCCTTTAAAAGCTCTCTTGAGATCTCTCATAGCTAAGCAGCGTGAAACCCTCCGGAGATTTCTCCCAACTTCCCTTAGAAGCTCTCTGAAGATCTCTCACAAATTCCCTCATAAGCTCTCTGGAGACCTCTCACAGTAGCATAAAAGCTCTCTGAGCTTAAAGGCTCTCCAGATTTTTTTCTAGCAGGTCTCTAGATTTTTCCTAGCAGCTCTCTGGATTTTCCTAGTAGATCTCTAAAAATTTCCTAATAGCTCTCCGAATTTTTCCTAGAAACTCTTTGGCGTTAAACAGCTCAAAAGCTCTCCAAAAGTTTTTCACGGCAACTCAAAAGCTCTCCGGGATTTTCCCCCTTGGTACTCAAGGATTTTTCCTCTCTGACATTTGCCCTCTTTGGAAATTGACCTTTCTGGAATCTCGTCCTCTCCAGAATTTGGATTTGCTGCTCAAGAAATTCCTCTCTAGAATTTCATCACCCCGGTGATATTGTCACTCCAGGGATTTCGTGCTCTCTGGATGTCTTGTCATTCCTAAGACCTTCATCCTCTCTGAAGATCTCATCACTCCGGAGACCTTCATCTTCCTTGGAAATTTTGTTACTCCGGAGACCATCATCTCCAAAAATCTCATTACTTCGGAGACCTTCGTCCCTCAAAATTTTATTACCCCGGGAATTCAACTCTGGAATTCTCTTGAGACCACATCGCCATGCGCAACAATATATCCCACAAGGAGTGACCAAGCCTAATACCACGGCTTTTGTTGACAGTCTTCTGGCAGTGTCAACTGCTTCGCTCGAGCCTGTTTCAAAATGTTACGCTGGGGGCTTCTCCCTTCAACTTCCATGTAATTAAGGTTGTCCAGCATCTGCAAAAAAGCTTGTGGACTGATAACCTCACGGCCCAAGTGGCCACGAGTTATAAGGCCTGGCGGTGACCAAGAAATTGATTCAATTATCAAACACCCATGAAAACCAAGAACATGGCCAACCATCTACTTTGAACACCAACGACAATTCCAAGCCGCATATAGGTTAGTTTTGCATGCATAATACTGCTTGCTTGAATTATGTTTAATTAATAGTATAATCATTTTATGTGTTTATATGAGCGCTCGCATCACTACATATGTTTAAATGACCTAGGCTGCTCCTAAGTCGGGTGAATTTCTACTCACCTATCAACAAACCTCGGTTTCATACCGAGCAGCCCTTATGAGGTCGAGTTTAAACATCGGTCCAGTCACCGAGCGGCTTATACATTGTCAAACTTAAAACCTTACGGGGCTTTTCATCATGAGTGCAACAACCTCCTCCAAAGAAGTGAGCACCATCAATCAACAACAGTCACCAACAACTAGGACCATACATATGAATGCCACGTCGTCCTTTAATAGGAACGAGCGTCGATGGGTACATGCAAACGATGGCCTAGCCTAGTTAAAGTCCGGTGACAATAGCCTCAAGGCTTAGTCGGCAATCACCCTTTTTGTCAGCATTACGACCTCCTCCTGATAGGGGCGGGCACGATCAATCAGATGCACGTATGACAACAGTGCCACAAGGTTTAGATATCAATGACGTATTGTTTAGACCAACAGATAGGGTCCCATTAGAAGCATGTTGGGGGTTAAAAATTTTGAACCACCCGACATGGATGGCTAGTGATGGGTTCGGTAAACCCGACTTAGGAAGAAAGTTTAGATAAAGATAAAGCAAAGGTCTAATGAAATTCAGCCCAAAGAAGACCCAACGGCTTAATAATTTTGGCCCAAAAATTGAACCCATGTGTCATACTCAACTTGCCCGTCAAACAGGTGGTTATACTGTCTGATAACCACCATATGCAACCACCCACTAACCTATGGCAACCAATTGGGCAATTAATGTAACCGCCAATTACCTCTATTATAATCCCTCTCATTCTCACAGAAAAGGGGAGGGGGGGAGAAGTTCTGACCACCATCTAACCAAAAAGAAAGAAATAGCCAAAGGAATAATCTATCCTAAGGAGGCCAGCCCTCCCACATCTGAGGTGGCTAGAACAACTTCCCAGGGGCCTATCCAAGTGATCTCTCCTTTTCCACCAAGAGATCTTCCTTCAAGTGACTGACCACAACTTAAAAACTGTGCAGCCAAACTGCCCTTCTGTAGGCACATTCCTAAATTGTCTATCTATTAGACGAACATCTAAGCCGCCCTCCTGCGGGTGCATTCCTAAGCCACTCCTCTGTCGACTGCATATTTAAGCCACCCCCATGCGAGCACACTTTTAAGTCATCCATCAATTGGGAGCATCTAAATACTCAATCCACTATACATGTATTTTTTATGCATCTTTCTATACTCTTGGAAAGACATATGACTTGAGTGTCTGAGGGTTTACGGTCGGAGTAACTCCCGCCGTCTTCTGACCTCTTGTTTACCGTTGTGTTGTACGGGATTCAGGTTTGAAACTATGAAGACCGGATCTGTATCAGATCGACCAGCACGAAAATTAGATTCGCGAGCCCCAATCCGTAGAACAACTCGAATTCCTAGTATGCAAGATAACTAAAACAATATTATTTCCTTAGTTGAAGGATCCTTCAAGGTGCAAGCATGGTATTGTTGAGATTCAAAATATGCACACCAGGGGTATGGTAAAAACAAATTTTGAATCTTTCATCAATATTTGACTATTAATCTCCTGTGTGAGTACAATAAACAATAATATATAGTA
>JAODPA010059979.1:0-11217 GCA_025585075.1 Nepenthes mirabilis
CCTTTCTTCCCCTAATTCCCCTACTTTTCCCTGATTCCCCTGCTCACTCCCTCTCACCCTCACACAGCATTGAGTACGTCTCCCCTCTTCTCTCCTCTGCTGATCTCCCCTTCCGTTATCAATATCATCCCTCATCGTCGATTGCCGTCACCGCCATGGAACCCATATCATTTGGTGCTTTCATTGAGATACAAGCAGAGGAAATCGAAGAACGGGCTCTCGAAGCGATCGAAAGGGCCATCGCCGCACTGGCCAACGAGATGAAGGCTTTCCGCTGAGCTACCGACCGATTTGGCACCTGCCTATCCACTGCGGTTTCACAAACCGTACAAATCCGGTCGTCCTACACCGAACTCAGCTCGTCCATGGTGGAACTCAACAAATCACTCCACAGCTTCGAGCAATATACTAACCGGTCAGTCAACTCTTCGCTTTCTGTAGCTTCATCTCCGATGGCTTTCCATCGTTACGTTCCTCTGCCTGCAATCCCTTCCATCACTGGTTCCGTACCACCACCCGTTCCTCAAATAGCCGTTTCTGCTCTTATCTCAGAACAAATTAGGTCATCCTGCCCCAACCGCCTCGACCGACTACCATTGTCAACTACAAATTTCTCGTCGTCTTCAACTTCATCACTGATTTCGGCTTCTACTTTTGCAAATTTTCTTCACACTGCCATTACTTTGAGTACAGCGTCAGTACCATCACCTACTGCTCGAATCGTTTCCTCCATCTCTACGATCACACAGATTCGGCCCTCCCACACGAACATTTTTCCTTCCTTGAACCAAATCCATCTACAACAGCCTCGCGCATATCCAATAAAATTGTCACCTGCATCCGGTAACACCTCTAACGCATCCACTACTAAACTAATTCAAACCTCCATCACTGAAATTGTTCACTCTTTGTCTCAAGGCGATCCAACTCGTCCAGAAACTCCAATCATCAGCGATATGTCCACTAAACCAACTGAAATCCGACCATCACTAAACCACATCGAACACCCAGGACCGTCTGCAAGCTTCCCTATTCTTCACGTTCCATCATTGATCATGACTTATGTCCATCATAGTCCTCCACCACTGCTTTTGAAATCGCGACTGCAAACTCCATACCACGTCTCACCCAACAGGCTTCCCTCGCTGTCTGCAAATTCCTCTTTATTTTCAACTCCACCCTCGTTTAAGACTCACATCTTACCCCGAATACCACACACATTGACAGATCCCAACTCGGTTAAGCCACCTTTCACCACAATTCTACAAAATTTCCTTACTCCACACAGCCCTTTGCCAGAATTACCGATGCAGAACTCAAATACTACACTAATGGCTTCACACAGAGCACACGGGTTATATTCTAACTGTGATACGTTACACCAAACTTTTCACAGTTCCCTCCAGAATCTCGTTCCATATACAGAGGTCGCCTCCAGTGACAATGAAATTCCAACGGATCCGTTTTCTAAACCCGTTCACCAACATATCTCTGGCCATTTTGTTTCCAGAATCTGGTTAGGGGTCCCTCCAACCATATCTCTTCAGGCCTTGGAGGGCCGTCTTAGTTCGTCCACTCTGCGGCTGCAAGGAGACATTTATGGCCATTCTGTTGTTGTATCGGTGGATGGGCATGATGAAGGATTGGCACCACCAACTGCGGATAATCGGGTACTGTATGCGGTGAGGTCACCATGGTGGTTGGAGATTCAGGATAGAGTAGCTCCTAGGCACTGGGCGAAGTTGTGTGAGAATACTGCTATGACGAATATGCTGAAGAGTAATGAGGGTCTTAGGAGGTTTCAGGCCTCACAAATTGTTATGGTGCAGGCTAGCCTGAAGGGTGAAGGTGATGTTGTTTCCATTAACATAGTAGTTCTGGAAGCTGGCGCCCCTTCTTCCACTAATTTCATCATGAAATTACAATTCTCCGAAGCTGGAGCAAGTTTTGGCAGTTGGGCCCCAACCACTCACAACCAAGACTTTTTGGAAATGAATATGGTTGAAGAACGGGCCCTTATAGTACGCAACGTGCCAATTGAGTTTAAGTAGAAGGTTCCCGTGTGTCCTAAATGGGAAAAATCTGCCCGCATGCCTACCAGGTCGATCAACCCTCATCTTCACATTGAGGGTCTTCAACATCTTGCACGTCCTGAGACAGGGCATGCATTTGATGATACCTCTTAGGAGATTTTAGATGTTGTGGCCAATGCTTTGGGTAATGTAAATGCTAGGTTCCTTAGCATTTCTCATTGCCTAACAGGGGCTTCATCTCCAAGAAGCATCACAACATCAACCGACAGAAAGAGCTTAAAGGTTGATTGTTGGTGTGGACCTTACCCGGAGTTTCTTAATGAAATTCAAGGGAACAATTGCTTTTTTCTTGCTCCTGTGACATCAAAGGGTCATATTCTGGCTATTGCATTTAGTCGAGCTGTGCTGCTTCCTGCACTAGAAGGCCGAGATCTCATCGCCTGTGCAAAGACTGGGACTGGAAAGACTTTGACTTTTGGGATCCCAATAATTAAGCGCCTTTATAAAGATATTGAAGAGAAAGGTTCCCTAAGGCGGTCTGGAGGGCTTCCAAGGTTATTGGTCTTAGCACTAACCAGAGAGCTAGCAAATCAAGTGGAGAAGGAAATCAAAGAGTCCGCACCTTATTTGGATACCGTTTGTGTTTATGGAGGTGTTTTTTATAATACACAATAGAAGGTACTTAATAGTGGAGTTGATGTGGTAGTTGGAACTCCTGGTAGAATTATTGACTTGGTCAATGGTAACAACCTCAAAATGGGTGAAATTCCATATTTGGTCCTCAATGAAGCTGATCAAGTGCTTGCAGTTCGGGTTGAGGAAGATGTGGAAGTGATATTGGAAAAACTTCCATCAAAGAGGCAGAGCATGCTTTTCTTTGCTACTATGCCTGATTGGGTGAAGAAACTGGCTAGGAGATATTTGCACAATCCTCTAACGATTGATTTGGTTGGCGACTAGGAGGAGAAGTTGGCTGAAGGAATAAAACTTTATGCAATACCAACTACTACAACTCCTAAGCGTACCATTCTTAGTGATATTATTACGGTTTATGCCGGGGGTGGGAAAACCATTGTATTCACTCAGACAAAACAAGATGCTGATGAAGTCTCTATGGCTGTTGCATTTAGTGTAAGTTTTGGTGCTACCTCTGTGAATGACCATGCCCATGAAAGAGGGGAAGGTGATTGGAAGAGGTATAGTTTTACAGAACTCCATGCTGCTGAAGTAGACTTTGCCTTGAGGCTTATTCTCCGCCTGATTTCCTTGAAGGCATCACTCGAAAGCGTTAAGTGTTATTCGGTGGGAATTGATTGGAAAGTGGGAGTCATTTGGGAAACCATTGCTGCAGCTTGTCTGGATGCCCACTCATTTAACCTTGAGAACAAGGTTATTTCGATGGGGATAGTAATGTTACGTACTCGTCAGTATAGCCCTCGAAGCTTACCCACTGAATTCACAAAGCTCATTAGTTTACCCAGGATAGCTGTGGTACCTTCGCATTTGAACACTATTTGAAGTAGAACATTCTCGTGCCGTCCAACCGCCTCCTAAAATTAGATATTATACTCAGATATTATTGTTAACCCTGTTACCCATACACATATTATTTTCTCTTATTTCCTTTTTGTTACTGCAAGTGGACGTATTATTGTAGTAAGTGGTTAATATGCCGAGCCTGGGATGTATAAATATACACTACTGTTCATCAATGAAAGAAAGATACTATTACTCTATTTTTCTCTCTCTCAGCATCTCTCTCTCCTCTCCGTCTCTCTCTCTCTCGATTACCCTTTCCCCTTTCCTTTCTTCCCCTAATTCCCCTACTTTCCCTAATTCCCCTGCTCACTCCCTCTCGCCCTCACACAGCATCGAGTACGTCTCCCCTCTTCTCTCCTCTGCTGATCTCCTCTTCCATTATCAATATCATCCCCTCGTCGTCGATTGCCGTCACCGCCATGGAGCCCGTATCACATGGGATAGAATTAGTTGAGTCAAGAAGGGCTGCAATTGTGGCAACGTTCCTAGTTGGATAGTCGTTCTCCCCATACTCCTCATTCATAGCTAATACTTTCCTTTTGGTCCACAAAAACCACATCGTCGCCATTAAAAAAACAGAAGTTCAAGGGATTTTACGTTTCCGTAGAGGTTCGTTTTGACCCAGGTGTTGAAAGGAGAGAGGTACATTTTTCCGTCCTGTACAACCCCCTCCTGCACGAGAATTTCCTTCCACAAGTAACGTGCCTTGATGCAACCCCGGAAGATTTGGCCAATCGTCTCAATTTCACTGTAGTGATGGCATTTGTTTGACCCACACATCACCTTCATCTACCTTAGTTCATTTATGAGCAGTTTATTTTCCACATGGGCGAGATGAAGAAGTGGTACTTTGGTGAGAATTTTTATTGGGTCTGATCACTTTTTTATGGGTAACCCAACAAACTGATTTGTTATCGAAGGATTTGTGGAGAACAAATCTGGAGAATTCTGAGGCGTTGACCGGAGAAGAGAAGCGGACGGTCAATGAAGATCGACTAGCAAATGGCCAACTGTAGATTCCGGTCAACAGGAGGTTGACCGTCTGAGGGCTGCAGGAGTACTGTTAGATGGCAGATAGGTAACAGAAAACCATCAACGGGGAGGTTGACCGGATGAAAGTAGAGAACGGTCAACAGAAGGTTGACCGGATAAGGTTGGAGAGGAAATACGGAGAGGATTTTCGGAGAGTATTTTCGGAGTAGAAAATATTGGAGCGCTTTTCAGGAGAGATTGCCGGTCAACCTGTTGACCGATTAAGAATGAAAAATTTACCAGTTGATATTACTGGTATGGAATCGTCCACGGACATGATTGAGTGCACAGTAGCGTCCGGAGATATAGGCCGTGCACAGTGACAATCGAGGACATGGGATGTCCGAGGTCGTTGTCACTGCTTGGAGACCAAGGAACGCCAGAGGACTCTTGTGATGGCCAAATGACACAGATGATTCGGGGACTTGACTGTAGCAACGACCGAGGATGCCGTGGACAGTTGGCTCTGCAGAGCAGGTGGCAGACCTGCAATCTGTGTATGCCGTCTGTGCAGGTGGCAGGATTGCAGAGCTGGTGGGCAAAATTGCTGGCGAGTTGTAGAGCAGGTGGCAGGCGTTTGTCCACACGCAACCTACCTATTGATTAAATGTCTCTGGGCAGATCATTATATATATATGCATACTAATCATGCTGTGCTTGGTGCGCGCAAGACGCCATGAAAGTAACCACGGGTGATAGAGAAATCACCATGAGCGAGCATTCGCAGGGGCTTGTGTAGCCGGCCGCATGTGTGCGGGGGTGAAATGGCGATCGCCGTTTCACAAACACTTGTAAAATAAGAGAATAGAGAGCGCCACAGTGAGGAGAGAAAGAGTAGAAGAAAGAGAGAGCAGTGAGTGAAACACAAAGTGTGAGGGTTTTGTATTCTCGTACTCTATTTTTCATTTTCGCCTCTAGGGCTTGTGTAGCCAGGGTGGTTGCTGTATTGTGTCTCTGGATTTGTATAACCATTTTATATAATGGATTTATTTGTGAATTTTATATCTCGTGATTTTTTTTCTTAGTTGAGAAGGGGTTTCCATGTAAAAATATTGTGCATCTCTTATATTCCTTATTCCTACTAAATGGTGGTTGACGATGACGGGGGGGTTCGGGTATTCCACTACTATCGGATCGGGTGGATCCGGGTATCGAACCCCAACAATTTCAATTTCCAAATTCTCTCCCACCAGCTATTGTCTCTTTGGTCATGGTGCTAAAGGATTTCATTTGGGGTCTTAGCATTATACAACCCCGATCTACCTTTCCAAATCATCTTGTCTTCAAAGCTGAGCTTGCTCTGCCAAGAGAAAGCCTTCAAGCTAAGACGAGTTACAGGCGTAAGCAACTCCCAAATCAATCTCTGGTTCCACTTGCTATTATGGAGAACAAAGCTGGTGATAGGAAATCAGCTTGGTTTTCTAGTATAACTTCCCTGGCAATGTGGGCTAGAGGGCAATCTCCTAGCCAGATTTCCTCCCAGAATCCGGTTCTTTTATCATTGCCAATGGACCAATTGATGCCCCTAACAATAAGCTACCGGCCTTGAGCATACTGTGCTAGTTGCTCGATGTTCTCGATCTTGGTTTGACAGTGAGAAAGTCAGCATTTCTCAAGTATTTGCCTCTAAAAATTTGAACTCAAGGCTTCTCCGATTCCTGTAGGATTTTCCACCACAGCTTGCCAATCAATTCAAGGTTGTTGCCTCTAGCATTGCGAAGCCCCAAACCACCTCCTTTCTTAGGGTGATAAACTTCCGCCTATTTAATCAGGTGTGTCTTTTTGTCGCCCCAAAGGAACCCTCCGTTAATTCTGTAGGTACCCTTGGGAGTGTGACTTCCTGGATTAGGGTGGTGCAGCTGGCCAAGGAGAGAGTTGGTTTTCCAGTCACCAAGCCGTGCACTAACCTTCTCAGCCACAAGTTGGAGGTGATCCTTTCAAAACCTGCCATGAATCATTCTACATCTCCATGTACTTACCTAGGTACTGATTTCCTGAATAACCCTCACAAACTCTCTGTCAACATTTGGAAAAATATAAATTTCAGTCTTTTCGCAATTAATGCACTCACCCAATACTTGACAGAATTAGTCAAGGATATTAACAATCAGTTGGATCTGCCCTCTGTTGGCTTGGGAGAAGAGGAGAATATCGTCTGCGAATAGAAGATGCGAGAAAGCAGGACGCATCCTACACACCTTGACCAGTGTCCATTTACCAACAAATATTTTCTGTTGATCACATGGGACAGGCGGTCAGTACAGATGAAAAACATATAATGTGACACATGATCACCTTGTTTGAGCCCGCATGAAGGATGGAAGGTGACAATAGGTTCTCCATTGGGCCAAATTGTGAAGGATGTGTCAGATATGCACTTAATAATGAGTTCAACTAGATTCTGGGGAAGATTGAGGCTCACCATGGACTCTTTCACAAAGTCCCAGCTGATTTTGTCATAACCTTTCGTGAGATTAATTTTGAGTGCCAGCCTCACATTTCTACCTTTGGCTCTTTCCAGCGAGTGAACTAATTCTTGGCCCACTAGGATGTTGTCATGAGTGGTCCTTCCTGGGAGGAAACTGGCTCAGGCTGGGCTAATAATCTTGCACATAAATGGGTCGCAATCATTGGATGATAACCTTGGTCAGAACCTTATATACAACATTGCATAGGGAGATGGGCCTATATTGGTTCAAAGTCTCTAGATGAGCACCTTTAGGGACAAGGGTGATGCAAGTGTGATTAATTGTTACGCCCGTTCCCGTTTTCCCCGTTCCCTGTTACAGGACCCCGTTCCCGTATAAATAGGCAATTCTGTGTAATGGAAAAAGGCAGGAAATATTTGCCCAACTCTCTCTCTCCCTCTCTATCTCTCCCTATTCTCTCTCTCTCGTCTGTTTCTCTTCTCCTTCCTAAATCTACTTCCCTGAACCCTGGTTACCCTAGCCACCGTCTTCCTCCGCCAGAACTACCCTCTCCGTTCACTCCAGTCGGCACCGACGACGACTTCACCAGCCACAATCGAGACGCACGTATCATTTGGTGCTCTCATTGAGACAAAAGCGGAGGCGAACGACGGACAAGCTTTCGCTGCACGCGAAGAGGCTATGGCCGAATGGGCCAGTGCGATGAAGGATTTACGAAGAGCTACCGACCAATTGGCCACCCAACTGTCCACCGTGGCCTCAGCAGCAGCACAAATCAACCAGTCACTCCACCGACTCGAGCGCAACCCGAAACGATCAATGACCTCTTCACCTTCTGTGATTTCTTCTACTTCTCCTCCACCCGTTCTACCAGTCACACCAATTGTTTCGTATCGTCACTCTCACCAACCGGAAATTTCGCCCACTGTGTGTCCCATACCACCACCAGCTCCTCAAATAATCGTCCCTGCTTTTATCTCAGCCACAACTCGGTCACTCTGCCCCAGCCGCCGCGACCTCCTCCCATTGTCAACTATAAATTTTCCGTCGTCTCCAACTTCATCACCGTATTCGTCTTCCACCTTCGCTAATTTCTCTTCAATTTCAAACTCCCTCCCTGTGCCTTTGCCGACTCTGACTCGAATCGAGAAACCAGATCCACATGTGTCACCTGATTTTCAATTCGAAGAGCAACATACCACCACCTCCCAGTGGCCACCATCTCGGGAATTGATTGCCAAAAACATTCCTGATTTTGAATGGAAATTTGAGCATCCAATTCTCAACCAAATTAAGAGGCATCTCCTTACAACAGACGGAAGTATTTTTGTTGAGGCTAAAAGCCTAGTTGCTGTTCCAAATCGTGTAAGCCCAGAACGTGTGAGAGAAATTGCTAATTCCCTAGGCCACCGGTCCAACCAGGATGTCTTCTTGGAGGCTGTGGTCCTTGCGCAACTGGTGGAGAATGGGGCAAGCAATGTTAGCCTTGCCAGAGTACCTCAGACTTCTTCGTTAGATAATGATGATATTGAAGGAACTGATGGGGGTGAGGCGAAACATGCAACTGTTTTCTTGGATCCAGAACCTCAGGCAATTGATGTTTGGCCTAAGGAACTGCAACAGCTCGAGCATGATGTTAAACATCCGAGAGTTAACCTTCAGGCCCGAGAATTGCCGCCACCAGATTGGGACTACAATGCAGCACACCTTCTTGAAGCTAAGACCCAACCTCAAGACTTTAAAGGGGTTTCTGAGGGTCTGCAATCATTCGATGGTGAGGTCAAACACTGTTAGCCTCTTGGAGAGGATGCTGTATTTCAGCCAGTGGAGGGCGAGGAAAGAGAACTGCAGCTTCCAGATGGTGAGGTTAGGGACCTGCAGCTATCCGAGGATGACGACAAACCTCAGCCTATGGGGTGCAAGAGCACAGAATTTCCAGTGTCTAACAGTGAGGGCAAGAAACTGCAATCACTTGATGGCTTAGTGCAGGAACTGAAACCACTTGATGACAAGACTAGGGATTTGGGGCCACTTGAAAGTAAGACTCAAGTTGCTTTAGAATCGGCTGATAAGTTTGGCAGAACCAAAAACTTCCAACCATCCTTCTTTGCTCCGTGGCAGTTAACCCTCGTTGCTGAGCATTATCGGTTGAGTGATTGGGGCTGCCAATGTGCTACAGGTGTTGGTATTTTTGATAGGGATGCTTATGAAGTAAGGCAGTTCTCACTGATTACAAGCCAATGCTATCCAGCTCCGGTGGCTTTAAACAGAAGGCACGGTGAAAATGAGCAATTCCATTTCAGTCAGTCATTCGGGAATACCAATTGCCTTTCCACTGCTGAGAAACTTCAAGGATCGGTGGAAATTTATTATACCCAGCTTCCTCCTAACTACAAAGTGTTGCTGAAGTCTGTTAATCCACCGGTTTGGAAGCTTGCAAAGCACCTACCCGATTTGTATGGGCATGCCCCGGGTATGACCTCAAGTGCCGTGAAGTATTATACTCAGCCTAGAGGCTGCCAGTCGGGCAGAGAAAATTCAGGGCAGATCCATATCTGTTTTCCTCATGTCCACGGGTCTGACTTCCAAGGTATTTCTAGCCATGGGCAAGTCTCCAATACTAGTACATTTTCACATGATTCCGCAGCAAAATTACAGGATGCTTGTCCTATTCCAAGGAGGGTTGATGTTATGAAATTAACGATTGAGGATGCTGAGTCTGGTCAGAACCCGCGAGATGGGCATGTGCTCATTTCAGGTCCAGAATTGATCCCTGATTCATTGCCAATTCTTGAGATGCAAGAGCCTGGACATCAGCCCCTAATTAAGCAATTTTCTGATCAGGGAGGAGTGCAACAATGCAGTATAAATAGGACTGAAAATCCAGCAATTGCCCAGAGAGATGTAGTACTGGGGTTTAATCATAATGCTGATATCAACAGTGGAGACAACTCCCTTTTGACCCAAATTCCAGCGCCTGCTGCTAAAAAAATGAGTATGCAATTGACAGAAATTTGCCATAGTATGGATCATTGCGCATCAAGGCCTCTCTATCAGCCCATGGGTAGACTTGTGTCGGTCCATTCTGTTGATTCTTCAAAATCTGCTCACAGGGAGTATAGACAGAGAGCTTCTTACGGCACAAAGGAAGATTATGACTCTACCGTGAAGGGTTCGAAACAGTTTGAAATCCTGCAGTCCGTTGAAGAAACCGAGTCCTTTAAGATCAGTGATGAGCATGACCTTTCAGGGGATCATTCTGCTGGAGAAACAAAGATGTCCCACATGAAGGTAGTTCCAGCGGAGGAAGATATAACTAAAGTGGAGCAGGCGTTATATAATCCTTCTAATCTAGGCGCTACCCCTGCACACAGAACAGCTGTAGGGAATTTGCCATCCCAAGCTTTTGATTCATTAATTGTCGCTGATAAGCCTTTGATGGATGCAAAAACTGCAAAGTCATATGTAGCTTTGCTGTACTCAGATGGAAGGAATGTAGTTTTCGGTAACTTGAGTTGTGTTCAGACAGTGGCTAGTTTGCAGAAGTGCAGTTTCTCTCAGCAAGAAGACATCATGGAGAAACATCAAGAAGCTGCTAGTATTTATTCAGTTTCATATGCTGATATTCTGAAGCGAGGGCTTAATTTGAATGATGATGAGGAACCAGGCTCAGGAGCAACTCATCTGGAGTTGCCTCAGATTTTGGACACAACATCTGTTGAAGATTCTAGATTGCCAGATTGGCCTGATACTGTGGTTTGGGCTGTTGTTGAATGCGGCAGCAGTGGCTTAATTATTACAATGTCCTCACGAAGACTGAACAACGGACAGCCTCCAGTTGAATTGCCACACATCCCGACCTTCATGACCATCATTTTCCATGACTTCCATTTCTGGGAGAAACTGTCAAAGGCAATAAAAACAACCAATGCTGTTGATGCTGCTGGAATCACCAGCCCGGTCACCCATGTTTTGTACAGTTGCCTTACAGTGGGTCTGGCCATGACCAAAAATTATAGTTGGAGGAAATGGGAGTATCAAGGAAGTGCACTTGCAGCTGATGGAAATTTGCAAGCCAAGAGGAACAAAATGATGAGACAACAAAACACCCTTGCCTTCCATCCTGCTTCGCATCCCTGGAGCAGAAACCGAGTTATAAATTGGATGCTTTGGTTCCTTCGACA
>JAODPA010059990.1:0-11217 GCA_025585075.1 Nepenthes mirabilis
AGTTTTTAAGTTTAATGAATTAAAATATGAAATTAGAATTTTAATTTTATTCAATATCCAACAAAAAATTGGGTTATACCCAAAATTTTTTTTTAAATTTAAATTTTAGGTCCAATCAACTGAGACTTTTGGTTTAACACGATTTTTATCCTTTCTCGTAACCTAGAATCTCATTATTATTGATGGGTGTGCTCATAGTCGGCAGGCTCAAAGTCTAGAAAAGCCCAGACATGCGTTAAATGGTCAATGCTAGCGGTGACCGCCCGACGTGCCAACCAGACGGCCAACGTGCTTCTTCAAAACGGTCAATATTTCTGTTGACCGGAAGTATTGTAGCAGTAGGCCGCGAAAAGATATAAAACCTAATACGGGTCAGGCCCAATTTGGTAGGCGTTCTCGTACACGACAAGTAACGGTCATTTTCCTGATTTTACGCCTTCCTTGAATTCAATCTCCTCTAAATAAGGTATCAACAGATTTAGCGCTTTCCCCATGAGGAAGGTGTCAGATTCTCGCTCCTTGCCAACGATGGAGTCTAACGGTCATAAAAGTATGAAAGGAAGGCAGATAATCTGGAGACTCGTTATCTACTCAGAAAGGAAACGATCCCATCAGATTACGCTGGTTAAGCCTTCTTGTTCAAGGAAGGCCGCTCAACACCAGGCAGGGATCACACCTTCCTGGCCAAGGAAGGTCGCACTCCCCATCGTCTATATAACCCCAGAGTCTCCACTCTGGAGGACACGATCTGAGACATAAACGCAGATGCAAAATACAACGCAATGCTTGAGCATACTTACTTTCAACTACTTACTTTGCCAATCCCACTCCAAGCCTCCAAATTATAGACTTCGCCCGCTCCCTGAGAACCGTTCTTCTAAACTACCACGCTTCCAAGACGTAACTGCCACTCGTTCCTTACGAACATCGAGTCAGGAAACCATACTCTCAATGAGTCACGGGAACGTCTCTACATCTACAGGCCAACACTCCCACCAATCTAATTCTTACTCTCTCTCTTTTTACTTATCAGTTTATCTTCTTAAAGTTCGAAGGCTTGTTACTGATTTTAGCTTCGGAGTGTTTTCGGTGGGATAACATTCCGCTGGCACTTGATCTCTTATTTACTGTAGTGATGTGTAGAATTCAAACTCGATGAATGGAGTTGGATTCAAACAATCAAACAAATCCGAATTTGTTCGAAGTCGGATCCAGGTACGCATCATTGGCGCCGTTTGTGGAAAACGCTTACAAAAAGCCAACTACGTTTTGCAGAAGCTCTCTCCGATCAACACCCTTAAACAAAATGGTGAACACAAGAGTGCAAGCAAGCGAGCCAGCCCGAGACGTAGTCTCACCAAACCAGGACCATGCCATTGGCACCGTGGTCAACGGGGTAGCCGGCGAAATTTCGGCATCTTTCTTCCAAAACCTGGCGGAGCACATGCACAGCACGGATAGAATGCTCCAGATACTTTGCTCCTACTAGAAGCAAGTACAGTTGGGGGCTGCATCGGCGATGGCACCAGCATTGGCATCCAGACGAGGAGGCCAGAGAAAGAAAGTTTCGGCCCGAAGGACCGGAAGGCTAACTAGCGCTCTTGCGCCAGTATTCTCACACGCCCAAAGCCGTTTAAGGCGTGAGGAGCAAGGAACCGGTTCTACCCCGGAGGAAAGTCCGAAACAAAGGAACCCTAAATACTCCCGGGTAAAATCTAGGCCCCAGGAGGGAGCCTCCCGAGCCTTTAGATCTGTTAGAGATAGCAGCCACCCGACTGTTGAATAAGCCAGGGAGAGAACGGAGTTGAAGGCATATCTAAACTTCAAAAGATCTGCTAATGCCATTCCAACAGATCCGAGGCTGGAGAAGATATGGAACCGCGTCTTCAAAGATGATGAGCTTGCGGCCAACATCGACAAATCTTCCTTCACAGGGGAGATCTTAAACCATCCAATGCCAAAATGCCAGCTCTTGACTCTTACAATAGGAGTGTAGATCCTGTCAATCATCTCACTCACTTCCGCACCTATCTGGGTCTATAAGGGTTGGAGGACGCAGGCATGTGTCGCTGCTTCCTGCTCATTTTAAAAGGGGACACGCGCATTTGGTTCCATCATTTTCCCTTAGACTCGATTCGAAGTTTTCAAGAACTTACGGACCTTTTCTTATCCTAGTATGCCTCCAGCTGCAGGGAGGAAAAACAGCAATGGCATTTGTCGCACATTAAGCAGAAGCATGGAGAGAACCCGCGGAGGTTCCTAGATCGCTTCGTGGCAGAAGCTAGGCGGATCCCTCGACTCACAGAGCAAATGAAATTAGGCAGTTTCATTTCGGCGCTGTCGCATGGAGAGTTCTTCAGGCACCTAGCGTATAAGAATCCGCAGACCTTTTGAAAAGTGTAGTCTATCACCAGGGCCTATGCGACAGTAGAAGAGGCCAACGAGGTTAAAAGTCCCGACCGGCCCGAATAGTCTCGCTCTTTCCCGCCTGAAGGAAAGAGGAAACACAACGGTGGTAATCACTACCACCAAAAGTGCCACAAGATTGGGTTGCCAGAGCGCAAGGACTACGGGCCCATCAGCTTAATGCCCTTGACTGATACGCGCTCAAACGTCCTCATGCAGATCCGTGGGGAGAAATCCCTTAAGTGGCCAAAAACATTTAAGAAGGCGGAGGGAGAAAATCTGGCCAAGTACTGCGATTTCCATCGTTCTCCCGAGCACTCCATGGAGGATTGCAAGACCCTTTAGCGGAAGATTGAGGAATTAATCAGAAGGGAGCATCTCACCAGGTTCATTAAATGCCCTGGTTAGAGCTCTGGCACCATTGGCGGAGAAGGATCGGGGTCCTCTCCACCACGAAATCGAGTCGCAGTAGGAGTGGTCAACATGATCACCACCCGATCGATTAAGAGCCCAGCGGACAACAATGACCAGCACGCAGGGAGGAAGAAGCAACACACTACTGACAACGTCATTAGTTTTAGTGACAATGACCTGACACATGTAGTTTCCCCCATGCAAAACCTATTGTTGTATCTGCACTCGTTTCCGACGGTAGTGTTGACTATCAAATAAAACGAGTGTTTATTTACAATGGAAGTTCTCATGATTACCTTTATCTTGATACATTTTTTAAACTTGGTTTAAAAAAGGGTCAATTAAAATTTATAGAAGGTCCATTGTATGGTCTTGACGACGAACTGGTGCCCGTTCAAGGGACGATCCGACTAGAAGTCACGCTAAGAACATACCTAAGAACGGCGAGTCGTACACTCACATTCTTGGTAGTCGACTTACCCTCTGTATACAACGCAATATTGGACCCGCCATGCCTAATAACGTTCGGGGCCGTCACTTCAATACCATACCTCAAAATAAAATTTTCAACGCTGTACATTGTGGGCGAAGTACTGGGTGACCAAGTCACTGGACGGACATGTTACATGTCCCAAATTGCTCCTAATGACAGCATCAAAGCAGTAGGAGAACTTGACCATTGAGACGAGACAACCTTGCAGCAGGCGCAATTCGGTGAGGCAACCGACCTAGTCTCACTGGATCTGGAAGTTCCAGAAAGGTGCATACGAATCGGTGGCTCACTCACCAGTGCGCTGCGCGAAGAACTGATCACATTCCTGCGACGGAACGCTGACATTTTCGCATGGACTCCTGCTGACATATTTGGGATTTAAGACCAGGTAATTGTCCACAAGTTGGGCCTCGACCAGGACCGAAAATTTATTAGGCAGAAGCGGAGAAACCACTCTATAAAAAAGCTGATCGCCATCCGAGAGGAAGTGAAGAAACTGTTGGATGCTGGATTCATCAGAGAGGTCTAATACCCTGATTGACTCTCCAACGTATACCTGGTAAATAAGAGCGACGGGAAGTAGAGAATGTGCATCGATTTCATCGACGTTAATAAAGCCTGCCCAAAGAACAGCTTTCCTTTACCAAGGATTGACCTGCTGGTAGATTTAACGTCCGGGCATGAGCTGTCGAGCTTCATCGATGCCTATTTAAGCTACAACCAGATCTGGATGGGTCCGGAGGACGAAGAGCATACCTCGTTCATGATAGACCAGGGGACTTACTACTATAAGGTGATGCCCTTTAGACTGAAGAACACAGGAGCCACCTACCAGCGGCTGGTAAACAAAATATTCAGAAAACAGATCGGCCGCAATATGGAAGTCTATATTGACGACATGCTTGTCAAAGGCAGAATTACAGGCGACCATATCCGTGATCTGGCGAAATAGTTTGAGGTGCTCCGTGAGTATCAAATGAAGCTGAATTCGGCTAATTGCGTCTTCGGGGTAGCATCGGGAAAATTCTTGGGTTTCATAGTCTCCCAACAAGGGATCGAGGCAAACCTAGAGAAGATCAAGGCACTCGCAGACATGGCTCCCCCACGAAGCGTCAAGGATGTCCAGCGACTGACTTGACGATTGACAGCCTTGTCTCGCTACCTAGCAAAATCTGGTGATAAGTATCAGTGATTCTTTAAGGCTCCGAGGGGAACAAAATCAAACAGGTTCCAATGGACGACAGATTGTCATGCGGCCTTTAATGATTTGAAGTAATATCTGGCTAGCCCATCATTACTAATATTGCCCAAGATCGGCGAAGAGCTGTACCTCTACTTGGTAGTGTCGGAAGTGTCCCTCAGCTCCATCCTCATACGCCAGGACTCCGATACCCAACGGCCAGTCTACTATGTGAGCAAAGCACTGACCGGCCCAGAGATACGCTATCCGCGCACGGAAAAGTTGGCCTTAGCTCTTACATTTTTTGCGTGAAAACTAAAGCCCTACTTTCAGGCACACCACATCATAGTTCTCACTGGCCAGCCTCTAAAGAGCATATTCTAGAAACCTGATATTTTTGGATGGTTGGTAAAGTGGACTATCGAATTGGGCGAGTTTGACATTGAGTTCAGACTCAGGTCAGCCACAAAGGCACAGGCTTTGGTCGACTTCATTGTTGAGATCATGACTCTGATTTTTGAAGAACAGCCTCAGAGAATGCGGAACAGCGCATGGATGCTCCAGAATGGGTACTCCACATAGAAGGATCATCCACAGATACGGGCAGTGGAGCACGGGTGGTCCTCACGACCCCTGACGGGTTTGAGAAGAAATATTCCCTTAAACTCGACTTCCCGACCACTAATAATGTTTTCGAATACGAAGCCCTACTAGCATGGTTAAAATTAGCAAAGGAGTATTCAGCCAAGAGATTGGCTGTTTACAGCGACTCCGAGCTGATTGTCAACCAGGTTAATATGAACTTCGAGGCAAACAACCCACATATGACCAAATACTTGGCCAAGGTAAGGGAGGGCGTCCGCAACTTCGACAGCCTAACCTTGGTCTATGTTACCAGAACTGAAAATTAGAAGGCCGATCAGTTGGCAAGAGTAATGGCGGTCGAAAATCTAGAACAGTACTCGAGGAATACGAGGGAGGTCCTAAGCACTTCAAGTATAAAGGGATAGAGGGCAATGCAGGTCTCCGAGATGGAAAACTAAACGACACCCAACCTGAGGTATCTAGCGGACGAAACATTACTAGAAAACGCAGAAGAAGCCAGGCGGATAAAGAGAACGGCTGGTTGGTATACTATAGTTGATGGGTGGTTGTATCGCCGCGGTTACTCTACTCCGTACCTCCATTGCCTAACCCCAGAAGAGGCGGAATATGTCTTGAGCGAGATGCACATTGGGATTTACGGATTGCACATCGGTCGTAAAAACCTAGCATTCAAGATCATGCGGTAGGGCTACTATTGGCCATTGATGAAAAAGGATACACTTGAGTTTGTAAAAAGGTGTGAAAGCTACCAGCTTCACAGTAACTTTCGCCACCAGCCATCCGCCGAGCTGAAATCCCTTCAGGCGCCGTGGCCCTTCGCGTAATGGGGGCTCGACATTCTTGGCCCATTTTCCATTACAACCGGGCAAAGAAAGTTTATCATAGTGGGCATTAACTACTTCACAAAGTGGGTCGAGGCCGTCTCGCTGGCCAATATCATAGAATACAACGCACTTGAGTTCGTCCGCAAGAACATCATCAGTAGATTTGGCGTTCCAGAGGTCATTGTGATCGACAACGAAACTCAATTCTCAGGAAAATGCTTCACCAAGTATTGCACCAGCATTAGGATTAGGCTAGTCCACACTTCGGTGGCATACCGCCAAGCAAATGGACAGGTGGAGGTCATGAACTGAACGCTACTCCACGGGCTCAAGACCAAGTTGGAGGATGCTGGAGGATGCAAGAGGCTCCTGGGTAGACGAGCTCGTCTCAGTCCTTTGGTCTTACTGAATAACTCCAAAGGAACCAATGCGTGAGACACCTTTCAACCTCTGCTACGGAACTGAAGCGGTAATCCCAGTCGAAATTAGGCTTCCAAGTCTTAGGGTGGAATCTTTCGACCCGTAGGGTAACTCCTCGAAAATTCGAAAACACCTAGACTTGCTAGAAGAAGCCCGTAATGCCGCTAGAATATGAACTACAACCTATCAACATCGAATCGCTCGCTACTATAACAAGAAGGTGAAAGCGAGGCAGTTCGATATTAGAGACTTGGTCTTACGAAGCATCGAGACCACGGGAAAGGTGGCCGGCCGGAACACGCCCTCCCCGAATTGGGAAGGGCCTTTTCTAGTCTCTGTTATCCTGTGAAATGGGGCATACAAGCTCCGAAATTAAGACAAAAAGTTAGTCCCACGGACGTGGAACGCAATCCACCTCAAATGCTTCTTCCGATAGGGACCCCGGTATGTATTATGTAGAATTAGATGTAATCATTTGTGTGCACGATTCAATTTGTAAAACACGTGTTTCCTTAGCATGCTGCGTGTGCATTTATATGTGGTTTTCATTACAGGTTCGAAACGACCTAGGTTGCCCCTAAGTCGGGAGGATCTTCATCCTCTCGTTACTAAACTCTGATCATCCAGGCGGCCCATGAGCGGTCGTATATAAACCCTGGTTATCCAGGCGGCCATGAGCAGTCGTATTTAAACCCTGATCATCCAGGCGACCCATGAGCGGTCGTATCTAAACTCTGATCATTCAGGCGGCCCATGAGCAGTCGTATCTAAACCTTACTAATCCAAGGGGCCCATTAGCGGTCGAAAAAAATCTTACGGGGCTAAAACAGCACACGCGATGACCTCCTTCATAAGGAGATAGCGTGATCTGCCAACGATGGTCGACTGGAGCAAAACGCTCTACCAAAGCAAGCCGTCCAAGTCTGCACCTGCGCAGCGCCGTCAAGTTTTACTCATGGGTGAATACTAAGCCGGTTTAACACACACATCGGCCTAAAAAATGCCATCAGCGTCCCAAAAACAAGGCGGGCGGCTAACTCGCAGTAATCCTGCCCAGTTGGCCGCCCAAAAAGGCAAAGAAGCAAAATACAAAAATTAGTTGTAAAAAGCAAGAACATGTGATATGCACGAAACTACTTGTATTATTGCTAATTGGAAAGATACATCATTGAATTTAATAAAATAAAATAAAATAAAAACTATAATCACAAAAAGCTATGGAGGCGGCGGTGGCCCCTGTCTGTCTCGAGGCTTCCCCACGGGGCTGTCGTGACGCTGTGCTGATCGGTTTGACAAATTAATAAGATCCACAGGAAAGTCAGGATCAACCAGTCGCACAATATGCCGGCTAATGTTGATCCCTTCCCACAACTGCGCCAGCATCATGCTCTCAACCTCGTGGGAACGGATACGGAGGCTCAGGTCGTTCTCAAGGGTAGCCATTTGCCCTGCAAGCTGATGAAGGCGCCCTTTAGCATGCTCGTTCTCCTTCTTCAAACGGGCGACCTCTGTTTTTAAGCTCAAGTTCTCCGCCTTCATGTCTGCCAAAACAGATTCCAAGGCAGCCGCGTCCTCTTGTTGCTCCGCCCCCAGAGCCACTTGCTTAGTATCAAGCCAGACGATCTCCTTGTTCCTATTGAAGATGACTATGTCTCTCTGCCTGAGTGCCTTGGCAGCTGCACTGGATACTTTGTCAGCCTGTACAAAATAAAGGGGTTAGTAAGGGTAAATTAAAGGACAAGGCGGGCAACAGAATTTATACCTCCCAAATTCTTCTTACTGGCCTGTCTGGTCTCGCACCTAATTTGGACGCAAATGGCAGTGTGCCAGGAAGGGGATCCACGTCAGCAGGGATGGCGGTGATTTCAGCCATAAACTCCGCCATTGGATCCTCTGGAGTGTCCTTCGTCCTGGCTGATTCCCTGGAAATGGTGGGGGGCTCCAAACTCGGCTCCTACTACTCAGCCAGAATTACCACAACAGGCGATCCAACCGACGGCTCCTTGGCCGAGGCGCCTCGATGGATGGCTCCTGAGTTGACCCTGACGGCGCAGGCTTCACCAGAATAACACCGCTGCTCAACCTGGCCTCATAAGCCTCAAGGGCTAGCTCCACTTCTATCCCAAATGCGGCGCTAACACCTGCAAAACGCCCAACAGAGAGGTAGTCAGGCCTTGAGGACGACGAAGAAGGCGCCACTGAGGCCACCCTCTTTTGCCTTGGACTAGGAGGACTTGCATCAGAAGGGCGGGGACCAATGATAAAACCCTTCTTTCTCTTCTTTCTTTGCAAGACCTCCTGTGGTAGGATTTTCAATTTCTGGACCGGAGACGGAGGCCCCCACTTGGCCTTGTTTGCGTCAACGCGAGAGACGAAGTGGTCTCTATGGAAGTCTCCTAGGTTATCCTCTACTAGCTTAACCAGCCCCTCCAATGACGCCGTCTCAGCCTCCAAAGGTACCCCCGTATACACCTCAGGCACCTGACCCCACTTCTTGGCATGGGCCAGGACTCTCCCACATTAACAAAAAAGAACCGGTTCTTCTAACTCTTGAGGGAGTTGTATATGGCGGTGCTTCTCGTGAGACCGCCGCGAGGGGATAAAGAAATCCACTCTGCTCCCTGATTGATCATGAAGATCCCCCTAACCATAGATATCGTCAACAGCCTTGAGTGTTAACGAAGGAAAATACAAAGGGAGCACAAGTACCTAACGGCGTTGCATAAAACTGAGCGATGGGGACTTGAAGTGTCCGAAAAATCGACATCAGCTCGTCGGAGACCGGAAGGCGGAGCCCACTCCTCAAATGGGCTTCGTATACGGTCATAAAGCCCGTGGGCGGCAAGAAAGCTTTGTCGTCCTTCCCTGGAATGCGGAAGGCGATCTCCTGCAGAATGTTGTACTCAACGTACAAGACTTTCACGTCATTTTCTCTCAAGACGGAGGTGATATCGGCGACAGAGGCCATGGTCAGAGTTAGGGTTTTTTCTTATTCTCAAACGGAATAAGGAAGACGAAGAAACAAGGAAGGCGTAGGAAATTCAAAATAAAACAAGTAGGCGGTTTAAAAGCCCGTGTGAACATGAAACTGTCTCAAAAGTTTGCGCCATCATTACCGCTGCGTGTCATTTTTCTAAAAGAAGGCTGTCGAATTAGATCCTCCGGCTCATTAAATACCGGGATCTTGAACGTACCACATAGAGATACATGACATACTTTTCTGACAGGACGACTAATGACCAACGCTTCCTTCTCCAAGTTGCACGGAAACTTTCCAAGAACGGTCAATAAATTCGGTCAACGTTTTGGAAGTATTCAAGGCTTCTCTTTAGACGGGCAACGACTTCGTCAGCAAAAACAAGCGCATCTCATCATAAACATGTCGGAGGCCAGAATCCTAACCACCGGCATGGGGGACTAGTGATGGGTAGGCCCATAACTGATAAGCCCAATAAGAAAAATAACCAAAAATTCAGAAAAGCCCAGACGCGCGTTAGACGGTCAATGCTAGCGTTGACCGCCCGGTGTGCCAACTAGACGGCCAACGCGCTCCCTCAATACGATCAATATTTCTGTTGACCAAAAGTACTGTAACAACAGGCCACAAAAAGATATAAAACCTAATACGGGCCAGGCCCAGTTTGGCAGGCATTCCCATACACGGCAAGTAGCTGTCCTTTTCCTAATTTCACGCCGTTCTTGAAGTCAATCTCCTCTAAAGAAGGCATTAACAGATTCAGCGCCCTCCCCATGAGGAAGGCGCTAGATTCTCTCTCCTTGCCAAAGATGGAGTTTAACAGTCACAAAAATACAAAATGAAGGTAGATAATCTGAAGACTCGTTACCCGCTCAGAAAGGAAACGATCCCATCAAATCATGCCAGTTAAGCCTTCTTGCTCAAGGAAGGTTGCTCAACACTAGGCAGGGATCACGCCTTCTTGGCCAAGGAAGGTCGTACTCCCCATCGTCTGTATAATCCCAGAGTCTCCACTCTGGAGGACATGATCTGAGATACGAACGCAGACGTAGAATACAACGCAGTGCTTGAGTATGCTTACTCTTAATCATTTACTTTGTCAATCTCACTCCAAGCCTCCAGATTACATATACTTCGTCCGCTCCCTGAGAACCGTCCTTCTATGCTACCACGCTTCCAGGACGTAGCTCCCACTCGTTCCTTACGAATATCGAGTCAGGAAACCATACTCTCAACGAGTCTTGAGGACGTCCCTACATCTACAGGCCAACACTCCCACCAATCTCATTCTCGCTCTCCCTCTTTTTACTTATCAGTTTACCTTTTTAAAGTTCGAAAGCTTGTTATTGATTTGAGCGTCAGAGTATTTTCGGTGGGACAACTTTCCGCCGGTACCTGACCTCTTGTTTACTGTAGTGGTATGTGGGATTCAGATTGGGTGAACAGAGTCGGATCCAAACAATCAAGCGAATCTGAATCTGTTCGAAGTTGGATCCAGATACGCATCAATTACAATCTCTGATTTTTATTTCAAAAATTTATATAAGTTAAACTATCATGCATAACACTTAGTATCATTTATATGATTGATATTAACAATAATCAGTAATTGACTTAATCAAAATACAAATATATAATAAATAAATACGTAAAAATCTCTCAGGCCAAAAGACGTCTGAATTAATTATGTTAAATAACTTTAATATCAATGATCACTTGTGCATCTATTCATTTGCTTAACGTCACTAATTCGATTGTGAAGTTTGTCAACCTATTCTATAACGGTATAATAAATATAGACTTGTTTAATATTTTTAAGATATATCTCTCGGGTAAATAAGAAATTAAAAAGAAATACCACTTACCGCTTTTAATTACCTTAATCATTGCATAAATT
>JAODPA010060001.1:0-11217 GCA_025585075.1 Nepenthes mirabilis
GAAGTAATATCCTAAGGTCTATTAAGTTATTAACTAATTTGTTTAAAATATAATGAATATAGTTTGTGTAGAAAATAGTAGCCTACTTGCTAATAAACCTTTCCCATAACCTTTACTATTATTGTATGATTTTGTAAGTTTTAGTAGTGATGGGTAAACCCATAGCGGGCTGGCCCAATAATAAAAACGGCCCAAAATCTAAGAAAGTTTAGAGACGCGTTTGGATGGTCAATGCTGGCATTGACCGTGTGAAAGGCAATTAGGCGGCCAACGCACTCCCTTAAGACAGTCAACATCTCTGTTGACCGGGGCCACTGTAACAACAGACCGAGGAAAGGCAAAAACCTTATATGGGCCAAGCCCAATTTGACAAACTTTTCTGTACACAATAAGTAACGGTTCCTTACCTGATTTTACGCCTTCCTTGAAGCCAATCTACACTAAAGAGGGTACAACGGATTCAACACCCTTTCCATGGGAAAGGCATCAAAATTTTCTCTTCCTATCTACAATGGACTCCAACAGTAACAGAAGCGTAGAAGGAAGGTGAATAATCTGGAGAACCATTACCCGCTCAGAAAAAAAACGATCCCAACAGAATGCATAAGTCAAACATTCCTGCTTAAGGAAGGCCACCCAACACGATGTAGGAATTGCGTCTTTTTGGCCAAGGAAGGTCGCCCTGTCCACCATCTATATAACCCCACAGAGTTTTCATTCTAGGGAAAGACGAACAAAAAACAACAAAGAACTACAATAGAGAAATCCCCGTGCATACTAACACACGCTCCTAAGCACACAATTGCTTACTACAATAATCCCACACCAAGTCTCAGATTCTAGAGACTTCACTTACTCCCCGAGTTCTGTCCTTCAAAGCTTCTACGCCTACAGGACTTAACTTTTTGCTTGTTCCCCGTGAACACTAAGTGGGTAAATTACGCTCTCACCGAGCTGCAAGAACGTCACTTACATCTAAAAGTGACCACTCATTTCTACCTCAATCTCCCTCTCTATCTCAACTCTCATTTTCAATTACCTTCTTATAATTCGAAGGCTTATTGCTAACTTAAGCGTCGGAGTGTCTTCGGTCGGACAACAACCCGCCGATGCCTGACTTCTTGTTTGTTATAGTGGTGTGTAGGGTCCAGACTCGATGAATGGAGTCGGATCCACATGTCCTAGTCGACCCGAATATGTTCGAAATCAAATCAATGTACGCATCATTGGCGCCGTCTGTGGGAAATGCTTACAAAAAGCAAGCTACGTTTTTCAGAAGCCCTTCTCAACAAATACCCTCAATCAAAATGGTAAATATAATGGTACAAACAAGCGAGCAAGCCAGAGATGTGGCCGAGCTTGACCAGGACCACACCACTAGTGTCCTGGTCAATTGGGTAGCCGACAGGGTTCCAACACCTTTCTTTCAAAACCTGGCGGAGTATATAATAAACACCAATGGGATGCTTCAGATACTCTACTCCCGCTAGGAACAAGCGCAGTAGGGGGTTGCACCTGCGGTGGCCCCCAAACTGACACCTTGACGAGGAGGCCAGAGAAAGAAAGTTTCGGCGTGAAGACCCAGCAGGCTAACCAACGTTCGAGTACCAGAGTCCTCACATGCTCAAAGCCGTCTAAAGCATGAGGAGCGGGGAATCAGCTTGACCCCAAAGGAAAGTCCAGAATGAAGGAACCCCATATATTCTCACGTAGAATCTAGGTCCCAGGCTCAAAAGGGAACCTCCCGAACCATTAGATCTACCGGTGATAGGCACCCGGCTACTAGACAAACTAGAGAAAGAACGGAGTTGATAACATATCTCAAATCTAAAAAATCTGGTAATGTCGTTCAAGTATATTCGAGGCTAGAAAAAATATGGAACCGTGTTTTCAGTGACGATAAGCATCAAGCCAATATCGATAGGTCACCTTTCACAGCGGAAACCTTAAACTTTCCCATGCCGGTAAAATTTAAAATGCCAGCCTTTGACTCGTATGATGAGAGTGCTAATCCCGTTGATCATCTCGCCCACTTCCGCACCCATCTGGGTCTATAGGGTCTGGAGGATGCAACCCTGTGCTGCTGCTTCCTGCTTACATTAAAAGAAGACGCACGCATCTGGTTTCATCTTTTTCCCTCGGATTCAATTTGAAATTTTAAGGAGCTTACAGATCTCTTCTTGTCACAGTATGCCTCCAACTACGGGGAGGAAAAGCAGCCTTGGAATTTGTCGCACATCAACCAGAAGTATGGGAAGAACCCATGGAAGTTTCTAGATCGCTACGTGGTAGAAGCTAGGCGGATCCCCCGACTCATGGAGGAAATGAAACTGAGCAGTTTCATCTCGGCCCTGATGCATGGAGACTTCTTCAGGGACTTGGCACATAAGAACCCGCAAACATTTCAGAAAGCGGAATCTATCAACAGGGCCTACGTGACAGCGGAGGAGGCTAATGAGACTAAACGTCCCGAGTGGACCGAACAGCCCTACTCTTTCCCTACTGAAAGAAAAAGGAAACACAACAGTAGTGATCACTCCTGCCGAAATCACCGCAGGATTGAACCACTAGAGCGCAATGACTATGGGCCCATCAACCTAACACCCTTGATAGATACGCATTCGAACATCCTCATGCAGATTTGTGGGAAGAAGTTCATTAAGTGACCAAAACCACTTAAGAAGGCGGAGGGAGAAAATCCGTCCAAGTACTGCGATTTTCATCGATCTCCCGGGCATTCCACAGAGGACTGTAAGACCCTCCAGTGGGAGATTGAAGAGCAGATCAAAGGGGTCATCTTATCAGGTTCGTTAAGGGCCCTGATCAGAGCTCTAGCACGACGGCCGGAGAAGGACCGGAGCCTTCCCTTCCACGAAGCCGAGTTGCGGTAGGAGCAGTCAACATGATTATCACTCGGCCGATCAAGAACTCGGCTGACAACAAGGAGCAGCAAACTGGGAGGAAGAGACAATGCACTACTGACACCGTCATTAGTTTTAGTGACAGTGACTTGGCACATGTAATTTTTCCTATGCAAACCCCCTTATTGTATCTACACTTATTTTTGACGGTAGCATTGACTACCAACTGAAATGAGTATTCATTGACAATGAAAGTTCTCACGATTTGCTCTATCTTGATGAGTTTTTTTAAACTTGGTTTGAAAAAGAATCAATTAAAACCTGCCAAAGGCTCGTTGTACAACCTTGACAACGAACCGGTGCTCGTTCAAGGGACGATCTGATTAGAAGTCATCTTAGGAACATACCCAAAAATGGCAAGTCATACACTTACCTTCTTGGCAGTCGACTTTCCCTTTTTATACAACGCTATACTGGGCCGGCTATGCCTAACAGCATTTGGGGCCATCACTTTGATACCACACCTCAAAATGAAATTTCCAACGCTATATGGTGTGGGTGAAGTGCTGGGTGACCAAGTCACCAGACGGGCATACCACATGTCCCAAATTGTTTCTAACAACAGCACCAGAGCGGCGAGAGAACTTGACCATCGAGACAAAAGGACCTTGTAGCAGGCGCATTCCGGTGAGGCAACCGACCTAGTCCCACTGAATTTGAAGGATCCAGAAAAGTACGTACCGATCGACGGCTCACTCACTGTGTACCGCGCGACGAGCTGATGACGTTCCTATGACGGAACGCTAACATCTTTGCATGGACTCCGGCTGATATGCCTCGGATTTTAGCCTAGGTAATTGTCAACAAGTTGGGCCTCGACCTGGATAGAAAGCCCGTTAGGCAAAAGTAAAGAAATCACTTGGTAGAAAAGTTGGTCGCCATCAGGAAGGAAGTAAAGAAACTATTGGACGCTGGATTCATCACAGAAATCCAGTATCTCGATTGGCTCTCCAATGTAGTCCTGGTAAAGAAGAGCAGCGAAAAGTGGCGAGTGTGCATCGATTTCACCGACGTTAACAAATCCTGCCCGAAAGACAGTTTTCCTTTACCTATGATTGACCTACTGGTGGATTCGACGCTCAGACATGAGTTGTTGAGCTTCATGGATGCCTATTCGAGTTATAAGCAGATCTAGATAAGTTCGGAGGACGAAGAGTATACCTCATTTATAACAGACCAGGGGACTTACTGTTATAAGGTAATGCCCTCTAGACTGAAGAATGTAGGAGCCACCTACCAATGGTTGGTAAACAAAATGTTTGAGAAACAGATCGGCCGTAATATGAAAGTTTATATTAACGACATGCTCGTCAAGAGTAGAACCACTCGCAAACATATTCACAATCTGGTAGAGTCGTTTGAGGTGCTTCGTGAGCATCAAATGAAGCTGAATTCGGCTAAGTGCATATTCGGGATAGCCTCGGGAAAATTTTCGGGTTTCATCATCTCTCAAAGAGGGATCGAGGCAAACCTAGAGAAAATCAAGACCCTCGCGGACATGGCTCCCCCACGAAGCATCAAGGATGTCAAACGACTGACTGGACGATTGACAGCCATGTCCCACTTTCGAGAGAAGTCTGGTGACAAGTATAAGCCATTCTTCAGGGCTCTAAGGGGAACAAAATCAAGCGGGTTCCAATGGGTGGTAGATTGCCAGGAAGCCTTCAAAGAGTTGAAGCAATATATAGCAAGCCCGCCATTATTAACATCGCCCAAGGTCGGAGAGGAGCTGTACCTCTACCTTGCGGTGTCAAAGGTGTCCCTCAACTCAGTCCTCATACGCCAGAAATACCAAGAGACGCGCTACCCGAACTATTACGTAAGCAAAATACCAACCGGCCAAGAGACGCGCTACCCGTGCACAAAAAAGTTGGCCTTAGCTCTCATATTCTCCGTACGAAAACTAATGCCCTACTTTCAGGCACACCGTGTCATAATTCTCACCGACCAGCCTCTAAAGAGTATTCTCCAGAAACCTGACGTTTCTGGATGGTTCGTAAAGTGGACTATCGAATTGGGAGAGTTCAACATTGAGTTTCGGCCCAGGCCTGCCAGAAAAGCACAGGTTTTAGCCGACTTCATTGTCGAGATTACGACCCCGGTTCTCGAAGAGCAGCCCCCAGAGAATGTAGAACAATAAGGGGAAGAATCGGAATGTGTCCTTAACGTGGATGGATCTTCTACGGACTTTGGCGGCATAGCCGAAGTAGTCCTAAAAACTTCAGACGGGATTGAGGTAAAATACTCGCTCCGGCTCAACTTCCCGGCAACCAACAACGTTGCCGAATACGAAGCCCTGTTAGCTGGGTTAAGGTTAGTGAAAGAGTGCTCAACCAAACGACTGGCTGTTTACAGCGACTCCGAGCTAATCATCAATTAGGTTAATGGGAGCTTTGAGGCGAGCAACCCACATATGACCAAGTACTTGACCACGGCAAGGGAGGCTACCTGCAACTTCGATAAACTAACCCTGGTCCATATTCCCAGAACTGAAAACTAGAAGGCTGATCAGCTGGCCAGAACAGCGACGTCCGAAAATCCATAACAGTATTTGAGGGACTAAGGGAGGTCCTGAACGCTCCCAATATAGAGAAACAAGAGGCAATGCAGATCTCTAGGATAGAAAACTGGATAACACCCTACCTAAGATACCTAAGAGACGAAGCATTGCCAAAAGACGTAGTGGAGGCCAGGCGGATCAAGAGAATGGCCGGCTGGTATACCATAGTCGACGGGCGGTTGTATCACCGCGGCTACTCAACTTTGTACCTCTGGTGCCTAACTCCTGAAGAGGCTGACTACACCTTGGGTGAAGTGTACTTGGGATTTTTGGATCGCATGTTGGCGACAATAACCTAGCATTCAAGATTATGCGGTAAGGCTACTATTGGCCTTCGATGAAAAGGGATGCACTCGAGTTTGTAAAGACGTGTGAAAGCTGCCAACTTCATGGTAACCTTCACCACTAGCCGTCCACCGATCTGAAATTCCTTTAGGCGTTGTGGCCCTTCGCGCAATAGGGGCTCGACATTCTCGACCCATTTTCTATCGTAACTGGATAAAGAAAGTTCATCATAGTAGGTATCGACTACTTCACAAAGTGGGTCAAGACCGTCCCACTGGCCAGGATTATAGAACACAATGCTCATGAGTTCGTTTGCCAGAATATCATCAGCAAATTTGGCGTTTCAGAAGTCATTGTGACTGATAATGGGACTCAATTCTTGGAAAAACATTTTACCAAGTATTGCACTACCTTGGGATTAGACTGGTCCACATTTCGGTGGTATACCCCCAAGCGAATGGATAGATGGAGGTCACAAACTGAACGCTACTCCATGGGTTTAAGACCAAGATGGAAGACACAGGGAGCTCCTGGGTAGATGAGTGCCCCTCAGTCCTCTGATCTTACCAGACAACACCAAAGGAACCAGCGCGTGAGACACCCTTCAGCCTCTTCTACAGGACTGAAGCAGCAATCTCGGCTGAAATCAGGCTTCCAAGTCTTAGGGTGGAATCTTTTGACCTGTAAGGTAACTCGCAGAAAATCCGAGAATACCTAGACTTGTTAGAAAATGCTTGCAATACTGCCAAAATGCGGAGAGTGGCCTACTAACACCGAATCGCCTGTTACTACAACAAGAAGGTAAAAGCGCGGCAGTTCGATGTCGGAGATTTGGTCTTGCGAAGCATCGAAGCGACAGGAAAGGTGGCCTGTCGGAATGAGCTCTCCTTGAATTGGGAGGGGCCTTTTCTAGTCTCCGTCGTCTTACGAAACGGGACATACAAGTTCTGAAACCAGGCCGAAAAGTTACTCCCACTGATGTGGAACATGATTCACCTCAAACGCTACTTCCAATAAGAACCCAGGTTGGTAGTCTGTATAATTGTATGTAATCATTTGTATGCGTATTTCAATTAATAAAACAAGTATTCCCTTTACCATGATGTGTTTGCTTATTTCGTGTGTATATATGTGTGATTCTCGTTCTAGGTTTAAACGATCTAGACTGCCCCTAAGTTAGGAGGGTCTGTACCCTCTCGTTACTAAACCCTAGTCATCTAGGAGAATAATGAATGGTTACATTTAAACCGTAGTCATCCAGGAGGTCCATAAGTGGTCGTACGTGAACCTCGATCATTTGAGCGGCCAGTAGCTGGTCGAACTTAAACCCTGGTCATCCAAACAGCCCATGAGTGGTCATATCTAAATCTTAGTCATCCAAGTGGCCCATTAGCGGTCAAAAATATTAGGGGTCTAGCGCGGCACACGCGACAATCTCCTTCACAAGGAGATAGCGTAATTAGTCAACGATGGTCAACCGGAGGAAAACGCTCCACCAAAGCTGGCTGCCTGAGTCTGCACTTGGGTAGCGCCACCAAATTTTACTCTCAAACAAATACTATGCTGGCTTAACACAAATGATAACCTAGAGAACACACCCAATAATTCCACTCTTTTGAAAATGCTATTAATGCCTAAAACAAGGCGGGCGACCAACTCATAGGAAGCCCGCCCAGTTGGCCGCCCAGAACAACGAAGGAATAAAATACAAACAAAAAGCAGCTGTAGAAAAGCAAAAACATGCGATATGCACAAAATTTTTCGTATTATTGCTTATGGTGAAATATATTTACATAATTGTACCAAAAAAACTACAATCACTAAAAACTAAGGAGGCGGTGGTGGCCCCTGTCCGTCCTGTGGCTCCCCCACGAGGCTCTCGCGGCACTATGCTGACCGGTTTGTCAAGTTGATGAGATCCATGGGAAAGTTAGGATCAACCAGCCGCATAATACGCCAACTGATGTTGATCCCTTCCCACAACCGCGAAAGCATCTTGTCCGTGACCTCGTGGGGAGGAATGTAGAGGCTTAGATCATTCTCCAGGGTGGCCATCTGCCTTGCGAGCTAATCGAGGTGCCTCTTAACTCGCTCATTTTCCTCCTTTAAATGAGCGTTCTCCTCTTTCAGGCTCTCATTCTCCGCCTCCATGCCCGCCAAGACAGACTCTAGGGCAACCACGTCCTCCTGATGCTCCGCCCCCAGAGCCTCCAGCTTCGAATCAAGCCGGGCAATCTCCGTGTCACTATTGGAGATTACCCGACCTCTCTGCCTAAGCGCCTTGGCGACTGCACCCGTGACCTTATTAGCCTACACCCAAAAAAAAGAGGAGGTTAGGAAAGGCAAACTTAAAGACAAGGTAGGTAATAGAAATTATACCTGCCAAATTCTTCATGCTGGCCTGTTTGATCTAGCGTGCAGACTCGGCACCAAAGGCGGTGAGCTAGGAGTAGAGCCCTCGTGGCAAGGCTGGCAGCGACCTTCGCCAAGTGCTCCTCCGGCAACTCTCGAGAAATACCCTTCATCCTGGCTGTTTCCTCGGGAACAATGGGAGGCTCCAAAACCTTCTCCTACTGCTCAGTCTGCAGTTCCACAGCAGGAGATCCAACGGACAACTCCTGCGGCCCAAGCACTTCAATAGATGGATCTGGAGTCATCTCCGCCAGCCCAAGTAGGGGATCAGATGGTAGCCCCGCCAGCGCAAGTTGTGCAAGAACACCGCCACTCACCCCGGCATTCAACATGGAGTCGTAAGCCTCTAAAGCCAACTCCGCTTCAATCCCGAAAGCGGTGCCTATACATGTAAAGTGCCCGGCGAAGAGGTAGTCTGGCCCAGAGGACGACGAAGAAGGCGCCACCGAAGCCTTAGACTCGGGAGACTGGTATCAGACGGGTGAGGACTTATGAGAAAGCCCTTTTTCCTCTTTTTCTCCCGCAGGACCTCTGGCGGTGGGACATTGAATTTCTGGACGGGAGAGGGAGGCCCCCACTTGGCCTTCTTGGCCTTAATATGGAAGACCAAGTGGTATCCCCGGAAATCCCCAAGGTGACCCTCGATAAGTTTGATCAATCAAGACAGGGACGCTATCTCAGCCTCAAAAGGCGCCCTCGTATACACGTCAGACACCTGGCCGCACTCCCTGGCTAAGGGCCTGGACTCACCCACGCTAATGAAGAAGAACTGATTTTTTCAGTTCTTCAGAGAGTCGTATATGATGTTACTTACCCTAAGACCGCCGCGTGGGGATAAAGAAATCCACTTTACTCCTTGGTTAAGTTTAAAGAGCCCTCTAACCATCGATATCGTCACCAGCCTTGAGTGCAGACGAAGGAATATGTAGAAGGAGCACAGATATCGGATGGCGTTGGCATGGAACTGTGCGATGGGGACTCAAAGCGCTCGAAAGATTGACAATAACTCGTCCAGAATCTCGAAAGATTGACAATAACTCGTCCAGAATCGGAAGACGGAGCCCACTCCTCAAATGGGCATCGTATATGGTCACAAAACCCATAGGTGGTAGGAAAGCCTTGTCGTCCTTCCCAAGAACACGGAAGGCGATCTCCTTTGGGATATTGTACTTTACGTACAATACCTTCACATCATTCTTTCTCAGGACAGAGGCGATATCTAAGGTTTTTCTCTTTCACTCCTACAGGTTAAGGAAGAAGAAGAAATAAAGGAAGACGTGGGAAATTCAAAATGAAATGGACGAGCAACTTAAAGGCCAATGTGAACACAAAATTGCCTCGAAAGCATGCACCATCATTACTCCCACGTGTCATTTCCCAAAAGGGAGCCGTCGAATCAAATCCTCTAACTCATTAAATATCGGGATCCTGAATACATCACATGAAGACACAAGGAATACTTTTTCCAATATGAGGGCTAATGGCCAACGCTTCCTTCTCTAAGTTGCCCGAAAGTTTTCAAAACAGTCGGCAATCTGGTCAACGCTTCCTTCTCCAAGGTGCCCGAAATTTTCAAAAAAACGGTCAACAAATTCGATCAACA
This sequence comes from Nepenthes mirabilis, assembly GCA_025585075.1. Taxonomy (NCBI): domain Eukaryota; kingdom Viridiplantae; phylum Streptophyta; class Magnoliopsida; order Caryophyllales; family Nepenthaceae; genus Nepenthes; species Nepenthes mirabilis. The sequence goes on from JAODPA010060001.1 coordinate 9,782, forward strand.
TTTTGGAAGTACGCGAGGCTCATTTTTAGGCGGTTAACAATTCCGTCACCGTCAGCAAACGGCAAACGCGTCCCATCATAAACATGGCAGAGGCCAGAATCCAGACTACTGGCATGGTGGCTAGTGATGGGTAAGCCCATAGTAGGCTGGTCTAATAATAAAAACGGTCCAAAATCTAAGAAAGTCCAGATGCGTATTTGGACGGTCAATACCAACATTGATCGTGTGAAAGACAACTAGGCGACTAACGCACTCCCTTAAGATGGTCAACATCTATGTTGACCCGGGGCACTGTAGCAGCAGACCAATAAAAGATAAAAACCTTATATGGGCCTGGCCCAATTTGACAAACGTTTCCGTACACAACAACCAACAGCCCATTTTCCTAATTTCATACCTTCCTTGAAGCCAATCTACATTAAAGAGGGTATCAACGGATTCAACGCCTTTCCATAAAGAAGGCGTCAGATTCTCTCTTCTTACCTACAATGGACTCCAACGGTAACAGAAGTACAGAAGGAAGGCAAATAATCTGGAGAACCGTTACCCGCTTAGAAAGAAAACGATCCCAATAGAATACACAAGTTAAGCTTTTCCTGCTTAAGGAAGGCTACCTAATATGATGCAGGAATCGCGCCTTCTTGATTAAGGAAGGTTGCCTACCCACCATCTATATAACCCTACAGAGTCTCCATTCTGGGGGAAGATGAATAAAAAATAACAAAGAACTACAACGGAGAAATCCCTGTACATACTAACACATGCTCCTAAGCACAAATCAATTACTACAATAATCCCACACCAAATCTTCAGATTCCGGAGACTTTACTGCTTCCATGCCTACAGAACTTAACTTCCCATTTGTTCCCCGTGAATACTGAGTCGGTAAACTGTACTCTCGACGAACTGCAAGAACGTCTCTTACATTTAAAGAAGAATACTTCTTCCTACCTCAATCTCTCTCTCTATTTCAACTCTTATTTTCAGTTACTTTCATGTAATTGGAAAGCTTATTACTAACTTGAGCGTCGGAGTGTATTCGGTGGAACAACATCCCACCGACACCTGACCTCTTATTTGTTGTAGTGGTGTGCAGGGTCTAGACTCGATCAACGGAGTCGGATCCAGACGTCCCAATCGACTCGAATCTGTTCAAAATCGGATCCAACTATACATCAAGCAATTATTTTATTCATTCCATATTTATTTGGTAGTTTATTATTTACTAATTTAATCGACCTGGTTATGATTTTATTTTAATCTCACTTGATTTGTTTCTTGGGTTAAATAAACAAGAGTGTTAGTTTATCAAATTTGTTTACTGTGACGTAAATTTGCACATTAGCCGTACGTAGACTTTGATTCATGCGCAAATTATCACAGCCATTTTTCCAAATGATAATGAATATTGATAAATTCAGTATTTATATTATTAA